>JAHBCN010004074.1:0-68096 GCA_019359885.1 Listronotus oregonensis
CAAAAGTTTGTTGTGTTACATACATCCCAATAGTCAGCTATTTTACTTGAATTTAAAAGCTACTAACAGTGATGATGATGATAATGAAGTTTGTCCTACTGGCGTGTTAGAGTATGATGAGTGATGATGCTAATAATGCTCCCCACTATTTCAAAGTGATAAATACATTTTTCACATACGTACCTATACCTATGTAACAATAAATCTTAAGTTTGTTTAAAATGTTTTTAGTTGAATAAATTGGTTCTAACAAAAATGTTATTTTTTTACTATCATCACTCTAAAAAGTGCTAATAAGTATACAATTTATGAAATTAAAAAGGGCCTAACTAATATTTTTCGCAACAACTGGTCCTAAGTAACAATTTTTAGGTCCTAAGTCAATGTCATGATTGAATTATCGAAAAGGCCTATGTGACTTATGCCCAATGTGCTAGGGCCTAACTGCGATTTTTTTAAAAACAATATTCAATAATGTAAAAAGGTACATGTTTTCCTTATTATTGCACTTTCATTAGCACGTAGTCAAAATTTCATGTAATTCGGTCACGAAACATCAATAAAAAACAACTTTAAATTTTTTTCACAAATGTTCAATTTTCTCAAAATTCATTTTATGCAGATAGGCCCTTGTTTTTCCAAGCCACAGAATTATCACTTCCTATGGCGAGGTAGAAAATGTCCATCATTAACAATTACAATCAAGCCTTAATAGTGGGAGAGCTGGTAAACAAATTTGAGTAGGTTCTTGAGGCACTTGGAAAATTTGTGTAATTGTCCTTGAAGGACCCCTTAACATAAAAAGTCAAGGTTTGGCTAAAGGGTAGCGGCCTCCTACTAACCCTTGAATTTTTTAAATTACGGATTGTGCAATATACTGTTCACCACAAAGACTTTTAGCTTTTGGCTTTTATAATCCGATATGGTCTAGTGGCTAGGATACCTGGCTTTCACCCAGGAGGCTCGGGTTCGATTCCCGGTATCGGAAAAACTTTTTTTATTCTAAATAAAAACTTATTTTAATTTCTTATAACAGTGTTAAAATATGTTTTCCACATTTTTTCCAGCATTATTAAAGTTGTATTAATTATAAATTAATAAAAATAATAATATAAGCGTTTTATAAAAGTGTTTATTGCCCAAATTTTTCTTGCCGTGGCTGCAATTTTTCCTGCATTTAATTTTATCTAAAAAAAAAAAAAATTTAAAATTTATTTTGAATTCTTTTAACAATGGGTTTTAGTAACTCACTAAAATTTTTTAAATAACTTTATAATTATTTTTAAAAACCCAAAAAGTTCAAAATAAATGCACAAATTAATTTGTAGGTGTTATTTATAAAAATACTTATTTTAAACCTCGCTCGACGCTCTTTTGAGTTTAGTTGTTTGAAATAGCAGTTGTTGACAAACTGAAGTTTGTCGAGTCAGGAAATTAAGTAAATATTATTATTATTATTATTATTATTATTATTATTTTTTTGACGCAGATTTAAAATCGTCTTTTCAATGTACACCGGTTGTTAACCAAGGTGAACATCTACGTAATCACGATTCCAGGACCGACCTCACTATGTTTGTAGCATCTAATAGTACTGACTTCTGCATTAGTCTGTACAGATTTCCAGGTAAAGATAATTCTGCCAATGCTTGTATTAAAGTTTTTGGTATGACCCATTAAGAGATTATCAAAGGCACTATCTTTACGTTGTTCATTTTCCACTTTTTTGCTGTGTTTCTTTTTAAGATTTGTGTACTTTTGATCTTCTCGGTATACTTTGTTTCAGTGTTGTGGTTATTTGGTATGGAAAATCCACGAATATTCATTCTTAAGTTTTTTGTCGATGATAGTAATGTCGGGTCTATTGTAGAAATGGGACATCAGGACTATCTCTTTATCCCAATACATTTTTATCCTATCATTCTCCACGACCGGGTCTGGAGTATATCTGTAATAAGGTTCCTCGGCGTTAGGGGGAATGTTGAAGTTTTTCAAGAGCTCTAGATACACAATTTTGCCACTTTATTGTGCCTTTCTAGATACTTTAGATTTGCCAAAGTTTGACATCCAGACAGAATATGCTCAATAGTTTCACTATGAGCATTGCATTTTCTGCAGAAATCTGAGAAGATTTGTTTATTATTATTATTATTATTATTATTATTATTATTATTATTATTATTATTATTATTATTATTATTATTATTATTATTATTATTATTATTATTATTATTACTGTAGCGCCACCCTATTAACGCATTTTGGAGGACAGTTTTTCATCTTAGAGACAGTTATCCTACCCTCTACCCTCCATAATAAATAAGAGGTAAAAAGCACATCAAAAGAATTATAGTTGGATCAATATAAGAATGAAAATTTGGTTCTCTCTAAAAGGAAAAAAAAACATAAAAAGTAGCCAAATAGGTTTAATTTGAACTAGCGGCCGCCTTTGCTTTTTTTATAATTGCCTTCCCCCACGTGTCTGTAATAATAGGGCCATATAAAAAGCCGACAATAAAAAATAAACCTTTTCGCTACTTTTTTTATGTTTTTTTTCTTTTCAAAAGGGCACGAATTTTCATTTTAAAAATGATCCTACTATACTCACACACCAACATTGTCATTGTTCGCACGACAGACGACAACTGTCAAAAAAAAACAACAACAACAACATTGAAAAACAACAACAACATTGTTGCCAACATTTCATAGCATGTCTAGTAGTGCACTCTAACAGTGTAATCATTAATGTACCCTAACATTTTTAACTGTAAAAACACCTAAAGGTGCTTAAATTTCTAAAGAGTGCCGTGAAATACAATATCTGCATGTATCGGTATTGAACATTGTTGAATGAACTGGAGAAAATTACTAAAAAGCCGGCACCCCAGTACTTAAGAGCATACAAGTAGGGGTGTGCGAATAGCGTTCAAATCGAATAATTCAAAAATCCGAATTATTCAGAAAATTCGAATAATTCAAAAAATTTTCGATTAATTCGAAAAATTTTGAATTATACAAAAACATTTGAATAATTCGAAATCTATAAATAATTCGTCAACTTCCAGAACTAGACTAATTTAAATTATGTGAAATGTATTTTTATGATGAGATAGTTAATAGGAAATTAAATAAAGATCACTATATTTAAATTTTTGGCGGAAGAAGTTTTTTTTAGAAAAGTCGTGTTATTAAGGCCGGCAGTTAACTTGCGGAAAAAAATTAGATAGTTTGCGAAACTGAGTTTTGCAAGAAATGGCGCTATATTTAAACTGGGAATTTATAAATCTTTAACAAGATCCACTTGCTTGGTGGCGAGAAGAGAAAAATAGGTATCCCCGATTTAGCAACTATGGCAAACAAATATTTAGCAATATCTTGTACTTCTGCCGAGAGTGAAAGACTGTTTTTAACCTCTGGAGATATTGTTACTGATAAACGAACATCATTATCACTTAATTCAGTCCCTTATTTATTATTTTTAAACAAAAACTTGCAGTGAAATTTATTTTTACAAACGTTATATCTTAAATACCTATTTTGTTTTTTGTGTAGTTTATATTAAGTGTTTCTAATAAAAAGGTATATTAATCTTAAATATGATGGTTTAAATGTTCAACGTGACAAACCTAAAATTCAAAATATTTAATAATTTGCAAATTATTAAGAAATAAGAAAATCATTGGAAAATTTCCAAATAGTTTAAACATTTTCAAATCATTCGAAATTTTAAGAATTATTCAAAACATTATTAATTATTCGAAGCATTTCAAATGATTTGAAATTTTTTGAATAATGCGAATTATTCGAAAATACGAATTATTCTATTCGAATTTCGAATCGAATAATAATATTCGATTTGGGTTGAAAATTTGTAAAATTATTTTGGGCCACCCCTCAACAAGTCTTCGTAGGTGGTTTGAAAAATAAAAAAAAGTCTTAAACATTAATTTACTTTTAAAGTAAACCAACAATATAATATTTATAAGTCAACTTCCTTTGTCTATCGTGTTTATTATTGTCATTTTAAAAGAGCCTTATGCATATGAAAAAAAACTGCATTTAATTTTTGACCCTGGTTAGTCACTTATATTGCTCTTACTTAGTTATTTATATAAGCACTTCCACCTCCGTGCGATAATCTTCAATTTGATTTATTTCTCTCACTAATTACATGGTAAGATGTGATTTACTACCCACAACGAATTTGTGTACGGCCATTGATGCGTTTCGATTAACGATTTTATAGGTTTTAATAAAGAAAACGTTTTGTGGATGGTCAGTTTCTCTGGGTTTGTTTCGTTACTTAATAATCAAATTATTGGCTATTGCACTCGCAGGAGTACTTAAATTGAAAGTGCATTTCGCGACGAACTATGACTTGCGCAGGTAAGGAGGGTGGGTGTAAGGGGGTAACTACGCCCCCCAAGCATGGCTTAAAAAAATATTTTTCCACTATCCTGCGGAAAAGTAACTTCTTTGCACGATTTATCGTGAAGAAAGTACTAGTGGTAATTGTTTAGAATCGCGGCCCCACTTATTTTTGGCCATGAAAAACCGAAATATTGAGTTTTAGACAAGTTTTTCTTTAAATTTTTTACTTTTCGGCGCATTGAAGAACATAACTAGTTAAATATTTAAAAATTTGATTTTCTCAAAGTAAATTTAATTTAAAAGGTTTAAAATGTCAATATTCTTTTTGTTTTTGCTTGAATTTTTATAATTTTTTTTTCTTAAAAACTTTTTTTTTCTTAATGTTTATTAAAAATCAAAAAATTAAAAAAAATATTTTGAAAATAGTCATTATTCGATTTTTTATATATTTTTTTAAAATTTGCAAACTATGCAAATTAATTTTTTTTGAGTTGTCAAATGTTTTCATTCCTAAAGTTTATCAAAAAAAGAATAAATAATAAAAAATTTAAAATGTCAATTTTTCGATAATTTTTTTTTAAATCCAAAAATGGATATTTTTGAAAAAAAAATTGAAATTATTAGTCTTTACACGTAGAATAGGAAACAAATCACTAGAAATTGCTAACTTAAATGGGTGCATTTTATTGACGAAAAACTTGAAAAATACCTGGTCCAATAAAAAAAAAAACCTTATCCACAATAAATAAAGAGGTATTGCTAGCATATTTTCATATATTATCAAGTACATGTACCCCATTAACGCTATGGTCAAAATATTCGATGTAAAAATTATTCATAAAACTAAAAAAAGACCTTGATATAAGCAAATATTATAAAATCAGATTTTATTTAAAGAAAGTCAATGATAATAACAAGCAAAAAAATCGAGACTTTTGGAACAGCAGTATGTAAAAAATTTTATTTTTAATGCTCCAAACAACGTCTATCTCATGATCAAAATAGCTACAATTGTGGGTATAGCAGTTGGTTGTTAATGTGAGGAGTTGATGAAGATGACGACCGAAGATATTGAAGATAAAGAAGACATTCTGGTAATCACCATACCATTTACCAAAACCAATAATATCGATCACCAAACACAACCTCAACAACTAAGGACACTTACTGACCTTAATACTTAATATACTGTAGGTTACTTAGAAAGCACCCCATATCCGCAGAAAAAGTAATGAATTTCGAACACTACTTCGGGTCTAGTATTAAAAAGTACATTGGAATACCATGGCCGATCATGTGACCCAGAAATCCATCTTCCACCCCTTCTAGGGGTTTTTCGGCCTCTGGTTCAAAAATAAATGGGAATATCATGATCCGACCCACGGATCTTGATCTTTTTTGTGGGCTGTGTAATTGACCACTATTTTCCCGAAAAATGGGTTAGCTTAAAAAAAAATTAAAAAGTGTTTGGTATTTTTACCTTAATAAATGCTTAAAGACCATATCTGCTGAAATGTAAAAAAATTATACATTTTTTGCATATTTGGATATTTTTTCAGACACGAAAATTCTAAAAAGAATTATCCGTATTCCTTGAATGATTCTTAATACTTTTATTAAATCAAATTTTTTCAGCACGTTTCATGAGTAAAAATCTTAAAGAATAGCAAGAAAGAAAGAATTAAAAAAATGTTGCATCTTTTTTTTAGGTTTATGAAGAGGAAGATTTTGAGCAAAAACAATTATTTAATTTTAATCATTTTTGCCCTGAAAACTCGTTTTTTAAAAAAAAATTAACCTAAAATAAAAGTAGTATTATTTATTTTATGTTTGTTTAAAATTTTTATTTTAACTTAATAATGTAAACTTTTTTAAAATTTTTAAAAATATTTAAAACCGTTTAACGGTCACTTTTTACTTATCAGTATAATTTTTCAAATAATTTGTACTTTTTTAAAAGATTACCAAGGATGCAAAAATCCGAAGAACTATTTCTACCATGGCAACATGTCAAAATATTGTCCAGATGGTAAATATATTATTACACTTTCTGGTTCCACTTCACGAATTGGACATTCAGTTCATAAAATGGACAATTAATGGGAATATATATATATATATATATATATATATATATATATATATATATATATATATATATATATATATATAAATATTCCCGAAAAAGGTGTTGAAAGAAAAAATTTTTTTATTTTTGATTTTATCGAAAAAAGCTACTCTTGATAAAAATTTTGCTACTTCTAAAAAGTAAGATTGGGATGGAAACATTTAACATATTTTAAACGCGGTGTTCAGGAAAATTGAAAAAACTTAAAATGGTACAAGAGTAATGTGCATTTATTTGAGAAGATATGGAAATAAGTTAGTAGGAAAAGTTGTTCAAAATTAAAAGATAGTCTCTAATACCAATATTTGAAAAAATCGGCCTACTTTTATTTTTTGTGATTAAATTTTATTTTAATATCTATTTAAATTTTTAATATCAATTCATTATCAAATTTTTTGCTGTTAAGTAAGCATTTAAAGCTGACGATACTGCGGCTAATGAATTATAAAAGCAAAGTATCAATAAAGCTTGTCACTATCAACGCCTACTAGTACAAAAATTTGGAATTTTTTAAAATTGATAATAAAATTTTAATCACAAATAAATAAAAGTGGGCCGATTTTTTCGAATATTGGTATTAGAGACTACCTTTTACGTTTGAACAACTTTTTCTAGTAACTTATTTCCATATCTGTGCAAATAAATGCACTTTACTCTTGTACCATTTTAAGTTTTTTCAATTTTCTTAACACCGCGTATAAAATATGTTAAATCTTACTCTAAGAAGCAGCAAACATTTTTATTAAAAGTAACTTTTTTCGATAAAATTAAAAATAAAGAAGTTTTTCCTATTCAACACCTTTTCCGTGGACACACCAGTACGTTCACGGAAAAGTGTTGAATAGTAAAAAACTTCTTTATTTTTATTTTATCAAAAAACGCTACTCTTAAAAAAATTTTTGCTACTTCTTAGGTAAGATTGGGATAAAAACATTTAACAAATTTTATACGCGGTATTCAGAAAATTGAAAAAACTTTAAATGGTTCAAGAGTCAAGTGCATTTATTTGACAGATATGGAAATAAGTTATTAGAAAAGTTGTTCAAAGTAAAGATAGTTCCTAATATCATTTTTCAAAAAAATCGGCCTACTTTTTATTAATTTGTGATAAAAATTATTTTAATATTATCTAATTCCAAATTAACAACTCTTTATTGTACAAAGTAGGGGTTGATAGTGACAAGCTGTATTGACATTTCGCTTTTATAATTTATTAGCCACAGAAACGTCAGCTTACTTAACAGCAAAAAATTTGATAAAATTAATATTAAAAATTTAAATTGGTATTAAAATTAATTTAATTACAAATAAATAAAAGTAGGCCGATTTTTTTGAAAATTGGTATTAGAGACTACCTTTTAATTTTGAACAACTTTTCCTAGTAACTTATTTCCATATCTTCACAAATAAATGCACTTTACTCTTGTATATTTTAAGTTTTTCAATTTTCTAAACACCGCGTATAAAATATGTCAAATGTTTCTATTCCAATCTTACTCTAAGAAGTAGCAAAATTTTTTATCAAGAGTAGCTTTTTTCGATAAAATCAAAAATAAAAAGTTTTTTCTCTTCAACACCTTTTCCGTGGACATACTGTATATATATATAACATATATATATATATATATATATATATATAAAATAATAAATTTTTTAAAATTTTATATATATAAAATAGAAACATAGAAAATATATAAATTTTATATATATTGACTATGTATTACAGAAAAATGTTAATTAAAACCATCTGACAAATCGGTTTAAAAAATTTAAAAGAATCTTGAATTATTCAATTAAAGACAAAAAAAAGGTTATCCCCTAAAATTATTGTTCATAAAAAGTTTAAGTGACATTATTTTCGGAAAAAACAGGGTTTTTAGAGCAGTATCTGAAATGTTTTCAGTTTATTTCTCCACCAAGCCCATTCCGGCTATTTCTAGTATTAAATGTATTGTCAGTAAGTTCGAGTGCAAAGGTACCGTAATCAATAATTGTAAATGTTCAACTCAGGATATCGAAAATGGAGCCGAAAAAAGAGAGAACAAAGATGTTAATATTCTACTGAGTGTGGAGGAAAACAAAATAATTAGTAAGAGGGTTCTTGGGCAAGAGGTAAATAAACATCATACAACGATATTGCGAAGTTTGAAAAAACACAAATATTATTCATTTAAATTCGAAAAACATCAAGAGCTGCAGGAAGGAGATGAAGAGCGAAGAATGGCATTTTGTTTTGAAATGATTTAAAAAGCAAAAAACGATAGAAATGTTTTAAGAACTATTTGTTTAACCGATAAAAATGTGCATTCACCTTCAACAATGAACCAAATAATGTTTAGAATTACCGGTATTGGAGCCACGAAAATTAAAATCGTTTTTTTCATAGTCGGACACAACATCCCCAAAAAACAAATGTATTCGAGGAAATTATCGGACAGCATATCATTGGACCCTCTTTTATGGACTATAACCTGACAGCAGAAACCTATTTGGGCTTATTTCAAAATCAAATTGGACCCGCCTTGGAAGAAGTTGTTCGGAAGATTAAATGATCTGGTACCAAATGGATGGTTGCCCCGCCCATAATGCCCGTATGGTTAGAGAGTACCTGGAATATGCTTTTAAGGGCAATATTATTGGTCCACGGTACCGGATACTTTGGCCAGCCAGGTCACCTGATCTTTCACCGAATGACTTCTTTCTGTGGGGTCACTTAAAAAGTGTCATTTATAAAAGTGTAAAATTTGAGAATCTAAACCAGCTATAAAATGCTATTTCGTTAGAATGTAATAAAATTTCGCAATATCAACTTAGCAACGTTAGAAATGAATTTTATGATCGGTTGGGATATTGTTTAGCTGTTAATGGGGTCGCTTTTAGAGATATGTCGTTTTTCTTTTTAAATGTTATTCACTAGGCAACAACAAAATGGGCGCTTTTTGTGGCGGTGCCAACAGAATTGCATTGGGGCTAAAAAAAGATACAAGTGCGTTAGTGGCGGATTTGAGGTGTTTAAGTTATATGATTTTTCCAGAGTATTCTTTGTCATATTTGACCTCATTCTTGGCATATAACACAAAAATTATATTTTTTAACTAATGTTACGTTTTTTTTATAGTGACGGTATATGAAGCAATTAATTTACGGTTTTTACTAAATTAAATATTTTGATGTATTTAGGAAAAAAAGGTTCAGACTAACATTTATAGATCAATTTCATGGCTTATGTTAATAAGGAAAAGTCCAAATTCAACAAAAAATTATCTTGGTGAATGTCTAATTTCTAACAGGGGGTGAAGGTCTCGGGTTTAATGAGATTTTCGAAATTTTTGAAAAAAAAAAAGCACAAAAACACAATACCCGGATCCAATTAAATTTTGCTAAAATGAGTAAGAACAGCTTTATTCTAACAGATTAGGTGGAACAGACAGACATTATCGGACTTTTTAAGGAATCAAAATTTAAAAAAATATATTTTTTTTTTACTTTTTTTAATTTTGTTTTAATAACTATAAAATATTTTATTTATACTGATTAACTGCTATCGAGAAAGACGACCAACTTCGACGCTTATAAGTAGGGCCCGGATTTCGGAACGAGCTTGTTCCCTATACTTTTTTTATGTCTGGTAAATTCATTGGCGTGCGTATTAAGGATATATTAAATATAAATAAATTTAAAAAAATGTCAAATAAAAACATAACAGGAGTGTTTTACAATTTATTTGCATTACATGAAATAACTAACGTCTTTTCAAAGTTGGTTTCGGTAAAATTGGTTCTTTTATAATTTAAAATATGTCTAAGTTTAAAAAAGCTCCTTTCGACATCACAGCTTGTAACCGGAGTAAATCGAAAATGATTTTACAAGTCAGTTCTTTAATTTTGTAGTGCCTCAAAAATATGTTTTATTTCTAAAAATCTTGGATTTCTTTCCAAAATTTTTTGTATACATACAATTTTAATTTGTCACCAATTTCATTAGGAACAGATTTAAGCTTGTTTATAGTGATTTGAAATACATGAAATGAAGGCACTGGGGGGACATTTTGTTTGTATAACTGTTCAATCACATTCGGAAGATATCAAAAATTTTCAAAAATAAATTTGAAATCATTTGGTGCATTTATAACTTCTTTACATCATCTTGTATACTGTCGATAACATTTTTTACCACATTATAATTTATATGGTAATATGTTAACTGCTGATAACCATATTTCCCCTTGTAATAGCAGGTTGTGGCGGTAATGCGACATTAGGACACATACCTTTAAATTACGTAATACGCGCAGGTGGCTTAAGAAAAACTTTTTTACCTCGATAACTAAAGTATCAATAAGTGGATAAAAGTTACGTACCATTTCGCATATTCTACGTAGGGCATGAGCTAAATATGTCAAATGAGGCAATTTGGGAAAATGTTCTTTTAACTGTCTTCCTGCATTCAGCATATATGCAGCACTATTCGAAAGAAACAAAACGCCACTTTTCTGAATAATAGTGACTGACAGTAGTAAAGTAATACTTTCTACTACAGATTTTGTTATTGTCTCACTATTGGTTTTAGAAAAAAATTTACTGTTAATTAAATATGAGTTTTCAGGTTCGTGATTACTTAAAGGTGCAACTATAATATTAGTAACACATCTTTTCTTGATATCAGTGGTTTCATCGACACTAAACCATAACTTTTTTCCTTCCAGATTGTGTCGTATTTTGTCCATAGTTTTTAAAATAGACCTTATCAACATAGTTTCATGCAGAGTTAATTCGTCTGGTACTTTTCTGTGGTAGTATTTTTTCCAAAAATGTCCTCGTGGAGCAATAATTTATTTAATGAAGAAGAATATCAGCGGCAATAAAAGCTTTACACAAATCCATGCAGAAGTCTAACATAATGTTCTCGTTCTGTAGATTTGGATGCCCCCGGAAAACTTTGCATATTTTCTAAATGTTGTAAATCTTTAACATGTCGCTCAATTTGATATCGTTTTGTACAAATAAATTAAGAAGTATAAATTCTGCACCAAACTATAACTGCACCATTTTCTTAAGCCAGTCAATAAGCCTGATTTGAAAACCAAGCGTAGGTCAATACGGATGTCCGGGGCGCCAAAAATCTTGGTCAGTTTAATGCTTCCAAAACACAGGCAGGTTCGCTGTCACGAAAAAAGTCTATCAATGCTCTTCCGTTACATATGAGCGACAAAGTTTTGCAGAGCAAAGAGTCATTTATTCTTGTCGGTGTTACTTTTAAGAATAACCTTAACTGGCACAAACACATTACATCCATGGCCTCAGCAGCTTTAAAAAAGCTTGGATTCCTCTTTCGAGCCAAAAAGTTTTTTTCCAATCTGTATACCCTTTATGTATCCCAAATTAAAACTTCTTTAGAATATTGTTCCTATGTCTGTGGAATGGCTTTTCCTACAACTCATTCAGAGAAGAGCTGTTCGTCTTATAAATAATCCCACGCTCACAGAAAAGCTTCGTTATCTTGCCTACAGACGAGCTGTAGGGACTCTGTCGCTCTTCTTTAGGTATTTTCACGGCTTCTGCTCAGAGGAGTTTCTGTATAATACCTCCTCTGGCAGCTCCCAACGAGGCAACACTTGGTGCAAGTTTTATGCATCCTTTTACAGTTTAACTAGAGGGGCCCTGAGTTTCCTGCTTTCGTAGTTCCTTCATCGCTAGAGTGACCAGACTATGGAAACTGCTACCCGCAAAAGGTTTCCCTTCTTCTTCCAGTCTCCAAATATTTAAGTCCCGTGTGAACAAACTCCCTCTCACCACACTTAAGACACCCACGGTACGTTAGTGCTTGGACTACAGCCTTCGTGGACTGTCCAAAGATAAAAAACACCTCTTTCACTTTCAAATAGAAAAGTAGAATATGGAAGGAGAAACTCCAACTTCATTTTTTTAACTTGCACTCATTATTTATTTGCCTGTAAGCGACTTACACCCGTTTAAATATAACAAAATATTTTGGCACAAATATAATATGATTTACCCCTCGATTTACCCTATGTAACGGAACTGGTTTTTACGAGTTCACAACAAATAGGCCCGGAGAGTTTTCGTACTGCACTTGGAGAGTTGCATTTCCACCAACAAAACTATGTTTGTGGGTTTAATTGCATAAATATGAACCCTAATAGAGGTGCAATCAAATATTTGTAAATTTATATTGACAAAAAGTTTATTTTAATTTTAATTTATTTCATATAATTTATATAAAAGCATTATAAAATATCATAGTTTAATTCATTTGTTGCAAAAACTCCTCTAAATTTTTTACTATTGCTACGGCTTTTGTATTATTCTACAAGAAATCACACCCAATAAAAATACCAAAATAAAAACCATAAATACCTAAGAAAGTTAAGTTATTTATTGCATTTTTATTTGGTATATTCTATATCATTTTAAGCTCGAAATTGAAATGGTTTTTTATCGATGTCCGGTCTCTACTTATAAGCTGTAAATACAACAAATCAAAACACCAAGTAAACTTAAGTAATTGATCCGGTTGTGGCTCGTACTCGCTATCAATATTATGGTAATATGTTGCACTATTAACGCAAAAAGCCTTTTGAGGTGTTCCTGGGTAACCAAGAATAATATTATTGATAGAGCGCTACTAAGACAAATTAGCTTATTTCAAAACTTGTTTAAGAAACCTGTCAATACCTGATTGCAAAAATGATATATTTTCTCCAAAAGCAAATTTGTTTTTCTGTACAAGTAGTTTTTTACTCTTTTTTTCTAACAAATTATATTGGTAACTTAATATTTTTTATGTAAACTAGTGAAAGGTATACAGGGTGTCCCCAAAGGGTCTGTACAACGCTCTACCAGATACAGTACAACCAAAAATAAGTTGATTTAACTAAAATCGTCCTAGTCCAAAAGTTGATAATAACCGAGATACGGGACGATAAAGTTTTAAAAATAAATCACACTTTTCTTAATATCTCTTAATCACTTTGGGGACGAGAAATTCAAATTTATTGACGATTTAGTTGGATCTCCTAGGGGGCGCTACAAGCGGCCATAGGAATGCCCTTAAATGGCTATAACTTTTTTGTGCCACTGTGTATATCAGTTTTGTCTACAAAATCCATTTTCCACTCTTTTATGCCTAAAAAAGGTATACTTTATTGATATCCCTAGAAGCAACCGTTTTCGAAAAAAACGCATCTAAAGCAGGTGCAAATTGTAAAACTGGTAAAAATTAAATTGTCAGATTGATTTGAAAACTTTTGCTAGGTTTAGTATATTTTTATAAGTTTAACAAAAAGTAATAAAATATTAAATAAAAGTAAGAAATATGATAACAAAAGTATAACACGTGAAAACGAAAACAATTTAATCGCAATTTTAAATTTTCTATAATTCAACATTTTTACTACATGGGAAAATGTGTGTGGACTAAAAATAACTGATTTTATTATTGAAATGCTTTAAAAAAGAGGTTAAAAATAATCACCATATGGAAAGATCCAACTTTCCTTTGCAAAATTTCTTCCCCATTTAAGTAAAATCGTATGAAAAGTTATATCCATTTTTATCAGTTTTACAGTTTGCGCCAGCTTTAGATGCGTTTTTTTTCGGAAACGGTTGCTTCTAGAGATATCAATAAAGTATACCTTTTTTGGCAGAAAAGAGTGGAAAATAGATTTTTTAGCCAAAACTAATATACACAGTGGCACAAAAAAGTTATAGCCATTTAAGGGCATTCCTATGGCCGCTTGTAGCGCCCTCTAGGAGATACAACTAAATCGTCAATAAATTTCAATTTCTTATCTCAAAAACCTTCAGAAACAAAACTTCGTGATATTAGCTAAGAGTGATCGAAAGATATTCAAAAAAGTGTAAATTATTTTAAAAACTTTATCGCCCTGTATCTCGGTTATTATTAATTTTTGGACAAGGCCATTTCTTGTTAATTGTTCTTGTTCTTTTTTTGGTTGTACTGTATTTGGTAGAGCGTTCTTCAGACCCTTTAGGGACACCCTCTATTTTAAACGTTAATGGAGTGGCTGCTAAAGAAAGTTGTTTTTTGCTTAGTAGTTTTTGTTTATGGTACCTTCTGTTATATATTGAGCGAATTTCGGAACACACTTCCACTGGTTGAAGTTGACAGTATGACAGTTAAATCTGTCAATTGCGAATCGACATTCCTCGGGTTTTTCTAAAATATTAACGATAAGAAGTCATGTCTGTCACGTTTTTGTCTTGTAAAGTGTTTTTGATAATAAAGCCTTGTTAGGCTGAAGTCGTTTATATTAAAACACACAACACCTTCCTGTTAATACCTGATTGCAAAAATAATAGATTAATTTTCTCGTAAAGTCATTTTTGATAATAAAGCCTTGTTAACAGTTTTTGTTTGACCTCGAAAAAGTCAAGTTTTAACCCTCGGAGATCAAGGAGAAACTCATGCAAACGATGGAGTCCTTCTTTTCTGGGGCTAAACGCTGTGAACGAAGATTCCTATACCTGTTATTATTTGTAGATGGATGCGCGCTCAACAGGAAGTTACAGTTACTGAGAGAAAGCGGCTATACGTAATACTAGTAGCAGTCTTTGGTCGGTTCGCCATTGTTTGTGCCCTGCATTGATAATTTTTAGGTAAGAATTTAAGTTTTGAAAAAGTTCGGAGTTTCTGGGGGTTACAGAGCCCGACTATCCAGTTCCACCTACAAAACTCGGGAAAGCTCACGTTACCCCAGATCGCTTTGCTCATCATTCGCCAGCTCTCCCCGTTCCAGACACACGTTGTTGTGGTTTGAAATACTGAGACAAATACAAGCCTATTTTACAACTTGTTTAAGATACCTGTAAATACCTGATTGCAAAAATGGTATATATTTTTTTCCTAAAAGTAAATTTGTTTATTGTTCCAGTAGTCTTCTAGCTTACGAAATGTGTCTTAACAAATTATATTAGAAACAACATATTTTTTATGTAGGCTACACTCTTAAAAATGTGGAATGGTTATATACAGTGTGTCCCAAATTGGTGGGGAATGTATGGGGATCTTGGAAAACACGATAGATAGAAAATTGGTTAAATGGGGAAAGTTTTGGACAATTATGTTAGTAAGCTTATTCCGTTTACTACATGGTTTTATATATTCAGGTTTTTGATAAATTTTGAAAAACCTGAAACATGCATTTTCGAAAATCGGCTATATTTTTTTAATGAGTAAAAATTTTTCAAATCTTTAAAAACTTTTTTAAAGCAAAGTAGTCAATTTTTATTTTTTACGTCTTGGGTTTTTAGAATCATCATCAACTTTATTTTTTCATATGTACTCCATATTGGATTTTTACGCAGCCAAATAGTGCTTTTTATTCCGATTTCAACAATGTATAACATGTTATAATTTAAGAGCTTATAACCTCATTTATTTTAAAAAACAAATATTTTCTCAGTTGGCCTTGATTCCGGCGAAGGTCATTTTTTTTGTAAACAATAAAATATTAGTAATTGGCAAAATAAATAAGCTGAACAGATATTTTACAGAAATGGGTTTGCGAACATAGCTATAACGTTAATACCGTGTTACAACAAAACTACACGTAACAAGTTAATTGAAACAAGTGAAAACAAAAACAATAAAAAGTTGCTAAACTAATATTCCTACTAAAATGAAGATGTAAAATAATGACCTAAAATTCAAAACGTTGTCCATATTTCTCAACATATTAACGATATTTTTTTAAATACTCCTAACTACCCTATGAATGGTTGACTTAGATATGTGGAATTCTCTATCAACATCCCTGGCTAAAGATGTTGGATTTTCTTTAAAATGTTGGTTAACTGCAGCATCTTGTTGTCGATTTTCTTCAACGTACTTCTTGGGTCGTGGTTTTTTAAAACTTCCGAATTTAAGCAAATTTGTAACCAGTTTTTGAAAGTATGTTAGTTTAGGATGCTGCCTCTCAGAAAATTGTCGAAATACGTTTGCGCAGCTATATTAACATTTCTATTGCTTTGGAAATAACGTTGCAAAATATCTTCAAATAATAAACCATTTTACAAAGTTAAAAAAAAAATTAGTAACGTACCCGAGCTAACTTTATAATGACGCTAGATAACATTCGCCGGAATCAATGAGAAAATATTTGTTTTTTGAAGTGGATGAGGTTATAAACTCCTAAACTATAACATGTTATACATTGTTGAAATAAGAATAAAAAGCCCTATTTGGGTGAAAAAAAATCCAATATGGCGCCCATATGAAAAAGTAAAGTTGATGATGATTCATCAACTCTACTTTTTCATATGGGCGCCATTACATTTTCTTGTAACACGTATTAACGTTATAGCTATGTTCGCGAACCCATTTCTGTAAAATATCTGTTCAGCTTATCTATTTTGCCAATTACTAGTATTTTATTGTTTACAATTGAGAAAATATTTGTTTTTTGAAGTGGATAAGGTTATAAACTCCTAAACTATAACATGTTATACATTATTGAAATCATAATAAAAAGCACCATTTGGCTGCGTCAAAATCCAATATGGCGTCCATATGAAAAAATAAAGTTGATGATGATGCTAAAAACATGAAACGTAGAAAATAAAAATTGACTACTCGGTCATATTCTACAAAAAAAGTTGCTTTGAAGAAGTTTTTACAGATTTGAAAAATTTTCCCTTTATATTTTCGAAAATGCATGTTTCAGTTTTTCCAAATTTATCAAAAACCTGTGAAAAAAACCTGTAGTGAACGGGATTACTTACTAAATAAATGTCCAAAATTCCCCCCTTTAACCGATTTTCTATCTATCGGGGTTTTTCCAAATCCCGGACAGTCCCCACCAATTTGGGACACACTGTTTAAAATAGGTTATAAAAAAAACAAAATTGTACAAATTGTGCAAAATCCATCTTTAAAATGGTTACACAATTATGGACAATCAATACTTTTCTATTTTACAATATTCTTTTTTTACAAATTATGTTAATTTTTTTATGTAGGCTAGTAAAAAGGATAGTTTAAAAGTTCGTGGAATGGCCTTTCGGCAAAACCAAATATGACTACCTTAAAAAATATCAGGGACAAGTGGTTTTTTTATGGTGCAAAAAGTTTCAAATACTACGTTTCATTCATTCTTTTTGATCTTTTAAAAACCACAATAAGATTTATTTTAAGAGATAAATCTTTAAAACACTTGCGTATGACAAAGTAAACCAAAAATTCGATTTGTTCGATTTGGATCGAAAATAAATCATTTACTCGGTTCCTAAATACAAGTAAAAACTTTAATAAAACAAATTTTACTTTTAACTTACATAGATAACAAAGAATGATAAACTCCAAAAACACGATAATCAAAATAAAAAGTCTAAATAATCTTAAAAACGCAAAAATAGTATAATTTACAAATCGAAAATCAAAATAAATATTGTTTATTCGTATAATATTTTTTGTCGATTATTGTCTTTTTATTTTAAATATATGTTTTTTAATCTTTGGTAAGTCCACAACCACCTATATCGTAAGTAATAACGTACTGTAGGTGTCTTAGGTAAATTAGGAGGTATGTGGTTTATTAATACGGAACTATTAGATTTGGATGTCTTGAGTGAAAAGTTTTACGTTTTACAATTTAGGAATAAAAACAAATTATTAAAGTGGAAAGTTTGGGGTGTTTTTAGATGAACCTGTAAAGGAATTAATAAGAGTGGCACTACATGTTCCTCTATGGAAAGCTGCTAAAGGAGACGTTAAACAGGCTTAGTCCTTGGAGCAGAAGCCGTAAAAATACTTATAGACCAGCGACAACTCGTCTTTGGACAAAAAGGAATATTTCCTGTTTTCCCAGGGCGAACATATTTTCTTTAAATGAAATTAAGAGAACGCCCTCTCCAAGCATGGTAACAGTTTTTCAACCTTCTAAGTTATTCCGTATTACGTAATTACTTTGTCAACGTATTTAGCATTTTTCTGAAACAATAGCGTAGTATCTTAAAATTTAAGATCAATGCTTGGGGTAAACTTTAATTTTTTTACAAATACAAAACATACATTTGGATTGTGCCTTAGCTCAATAATTTTAGAAAATTTATATTAAAAAAGATTTTCGATATTATTAAAAAAAAACATTCTAGGTCATTGTTTTCCACGGTTTTAAGATTTATGACGAATAGTTATCGCGTTTTAAAAATAATTTCAAAAATAAACTACTGTCTTTAAAATCTCTTTAAGTATTTTACTCCAGGGAATCACTGAAATTTATTAACACAAGCTTTTTATTAAAGGTACCTTTATTAATAATTAAACTAAATAATTTAAACATATTTTAACTAATAATCAAGGTAAAAACTAAAAAAAAAAGTAGATTTAATGAAAATAAAACAGACCTCAGAAATAACCCTCCATTCTTAGCACACAAATGGCAACGTAATAATTAATTAAGAAAACTCGTTATGGAGATTACTATCGATCTTCTTTTACGAGAGAGCACTGCCTTTCATTTGTTTAATTAGATATATGTATATGTAACCTAAATTGGACTTGAAACGAAGGCAGGAATGCTGCCTAAGAAATGTCGAAACAGCCATTTGAAGTGTAGCAAAGATTATTACGAAAGTTGGTTGGGGATCTTCTACCGTTATTAAATTTATTTTACATTTATAAAGTAATTAATTTAAATAATAATTATTAGTATATATCTTAAAGTATAATTTTTGTGATTATAAATTATTTATTTATTTCACACTATCGTTGTAAAGCTCCAAATGGTTCTGAAACCCTTGACACTATACCATTAATATTATTTTATTATTAAAATATATTTTACACAAGTTAAATTCTCTACACTCTACTTTAACGCCGAACAGCTCAGCTTATTTTTAAACATAAAATTCCTAACGAAACTGTTTACTGCACCAAACTAGAAACCCCAAAAATAAAATACCCTTGCTACATAATATAACCACTTGTGACGTTGGTTACTTAAAACAGAAATACATAAAAAAATCAAGAAAAATTACGATTTTTAAATTATTACTATTTTGTTCCTAAAAAACACGATTTTATGGTTTAAAATACCAATTTAATATTTAATATTATCTCCTTATTTTTAATATGCTTGTTTTCCATTTAAAGTGGTCAAAAAAATCATTAGTTGCTTGTGCATTTCTATCTTAAGTCTTTTAATTTTTTTTGTTAAGAAGTTTATTGATGGCGGCCATTTTGATTTTGATGCACACGCCTAATTTTGCGATTGTAAAGGTTTGCAGATTAATTGTTATTCATCTGCTGGTTTCATGTTCTTCCAGCCTCGGGAACATGTCTAAACATAAAGCTATCTTGTTAAGATATGCATGATGTTTTCTCAATTTTGATGGTTAAAACAAGCACTCAGTAACAAAGTGTTTTCAAATTTAAGTTTAGTTTCTGAAAAATCTCTATGTATTTACTGTTTTAAAGGCTATTTTATCGAAGCAAAAAGAAAAATTAACAGAATGTGGAGACCAAGAGCAATATATTGATCCACATGAGAATATTGAAATGTAAGATGCTGCTTTTTCAATTTTGGGTATAACACCACCATCAAAACTAAGAAAATTTTAGGCATGTCTTAACAAGATATTCTTATGTTCAGACATTGATTGATTGATTAATTGATAAAATAAATACACAAGTTAAGGTTTTGTCCGCCTCGACACTGCAGCCTACATGGCTTGTTGTATCTCTTTTATTTTGTTTCAGTTAAAAAGGTTTGAACCTTAGACAGGGGTAGTAGCCCTTTTTCTTTCTTTTCTGGTCTCCAGCCTCCTGGTGGTTAGTGTCCACCATGAGGTTTTGATTGTTCTCCAGTATGTAAGTGCAGGGCACTCATATATGATGTGAGAGGCTGTCTCTTCCTCTTCGTCACATAGTCTGCAAATGGGTTCTTCTCTATAGATGCCCATAGTGCATATTTTTCTTAGGGTGCAGTGTCCGGTTATTAACCCTTGTCACTATTCTAATCTGATTCCAATTTAGTTTTAGTAATTCACTTGTCAATGCTTTCGATGGTAAATCCAACATTGATTTACTGTGATATTGCCTTGGAATGTGGTTCCAGTATAACTGATTTTTGTGTTTGAATCCACCGAGTCATGTAGCAACGAACCGAGGCTTTTGGTATTCCAAAAACAGGTTCAGGACCCACAAACATTCTGGAAGCCTCGCCTGGCCAGGAAGTCTGCATTTTCATTGCCCTGTATTCCCCTTGCCCTGGCACCCAGGAAAGTGTAACTTTGTTGAGGTTAGCCAGGTTTAGGAGGCATTGCAGACAGTTCCAAACCAACCTTGAGTTGACTTGTTGGATGCCAAAGCTTTTATGGTCGCTTGACTATCAGAGAAGACAGTAATGTCCCTGCCCTTATATCTCCTCCTCAAGTTCTCTCACAGACAAAGTTCAATGGCATATAAATCCCCAATTCTTCCCCACAGCTCTTTTGGTAGCCATTAGAGCCATTTTGCCCTTATTAATCACATTCGGAATATGTGGATTCCAGGTTAGCTTAGAATCCAGAGTTAATCCAAGATACTTTACCTTTGGACATAGCCGAGTGTGGTACCGAAGAAGTGAGGAGATATTAAATCATCCAGCTTCCTTCGTCTAGTGAAGAGTATTAGCGCAGTTTTGCCAGGATTAACAGTAAGGTTTTCCTTGTTGCACCATCCCTCCACAATTCTCAGTGCCCTTGCATAAGCTCCGAGGTTGTTTTGTTATGCTTTCCCACGACAAGTATAGTTATGTCATCCGCATACCCCTGGGTATAGAAGCCATTATTATTCAGTTTCACCAGGAATTCGTCAACAACCATATCCCACAGTAGTGGGGATAAAACCCCTCCCTGTGGGCATCCTTTGACCCTGGCACCTCCATTGTTTCGCTGAATAACTTTGCTTGCGCTCGTCGCCAAGAACATGTTGTTTATCCACCTACAAATGGTATCGTTAACATTATGTCTGGCAAGAGCCGCGGCCTTTGAGTTGAAGGAGGTTCGATCAAAAGCTCCCTCAAATTCAAGAAATGCAGCATGTTCAGAAGGCTGGCATAACAGGAAACCAGCAGCAGATGACCTGTTACCCAATTTTTTTAAAAACAACATAAAGCAAAATATTATAATAAATTAAGTATAAAAGAACAAAATGAATGCTCTATCAGCATTTTTAGTCTGCTTAAAAACGATCTGAACTGATTCTTTGTAATTTTTAGGGTTGTTTCTTGGTAAAATACATTACATATTTTTTAAAATTTTCTAAAACATATACATCAGAGCTTCAATTTGTGTAAATTTAAGATTTGTATCCCTAACCCAATCAAGGTTGGTTATTTAAAATTAATATTATG
Organism: Listronotus oregonensis; assembly: GCA_019359885.1. Lineage (NCBI taxonomy): Eukaryota > Metazoa > Arthropoda > Insecta > Coleoptera > Curculionidae > Listronotus > Listronotus oregonensis. The sequence goes on from JAHBCN010004074.1 coordinate 21,879, forward strand.
TGTGGTTATACTATCAACATATACTAACAAATAAAAAGAAAATAAGATGGTATTTGATTTTTCTTCTACTTGAAAAAAAAAATAGTTAGGTAAAATTTTGGATTTTACATTTAATTTGTCTTGTGATTTTAAATAGAAAAATGAAAGTAGGTATAAACTACTGTTCCTTAATTTTCCTTGCTAACTAATAAACAAGATGGTTTCGTTTCATTTCTTTATGACTACTACATTTAAAGTTATAAATGTTTTTGTCTACCTTTAAAATAGCAAAATTAGGCGTGTGCATCCAAACCAAAATGACCTTTCCCCCAATAAGCTGTTTAAGTTTAAAACAAAAATTATTTTTTTCTGTCTTGAAATATAGGGAAACAACCTGAAAAGTTTTATTATTTTTAAAAATGGTTAAGCAACGAAGGTTGGACCACTTTAAATAAGTGATTAATGACCCAGTGACCAAATTTATGTACTCATCCCTGAAGTGAAAATCTGGTATACTGTGTAAATATGATTTCAAGACTGCTATTACCTCTTTTACAGAAGAAGCTTAATCTGGCGAATGGTAAGAGTTCATACTTTATTTACTAATTTTTAGCGTACTTTTTTAAGTTGTGTAGACTGTGTGTGTTGTGTGTGCCTTCTCTTGATAAAAAAAGATTTTTTGTTCTGCTGCAAGTCATATCTTTTCTTACGAATCTTCACATCTTGGTGGTATAGAAGAATATAATAATAATCATATTTTAGCTAGACTGTTATCCAAACAAAATATCTTTTGCCTTCCAAAAACTAATGATAATACCTTCTTGACCGATGCCAGGATCCTAACTCTCTTAGTTTATACCATTCCTTAACATTTTGCTTTGATTTAGGATCGTTGTAATAGACCCCAGTTTGCACTAGTAATGAATCAGACCACAAAATCGTCTTTATCCTTCTAAAGCGCTCCAAATATTGTTGAGAAAGTTGAGTTCGAATGTTCTTTTGTTTCATTGTTAGCAAATGCGAAACCCATTGTAAACACAGCTTTCTGAAACCCAAAACCCTATTCAAAATATTGCCTACACTGCCTAGGAATATCTCTATTGCTTCTCTTTCGGTTAATCGGCTATCTTTTAAAGCAACTATATTTTCTAATGTTGATGCACTCTCTAAACCTTGTAAAAATAAGAATTTTTTCACTGCAGGGTATTCAGTTTTTTCCATTGTAAAAAATAATTATCTTTGATCTAAATGTTTCAGAGGGTTGTAAATACCACTGCACCTAGACCTCAGTAGGTCCTTTCCGCTTCACCCTATGGGGGGAAAAATTTACTGCGTCGTCCAACCTATTGATTTAAAATAGTTGACGCCGTCTTTATGTGGAATCTCAAGAAGTCCGGCTTATAATGGTCAGTTTGTGTCCAGCATGGAGTTACGATCAAATGCAAAGGAGGGACAATCGTAAAGAATATGTTTCACGGTCTCATTTTTTTGTTCAAAGCCTCTTCATGTTTCTGTGTCTATTAAACCCATTTTAAATAGGTGTTCTTTCTTTCTTTTCGCTATTATACTGTCTGGGTAGCAGTATTTTTGCAAGGTTGCAATTCGTAATTTCATCCCATTTTTCTTTAAACAAAGGATGGGAGTATTATTTTATGATGCCTGTTATTGCTGCTGTTGTCAATCCAATGGTGGTGGCGAGACTGACTTGTTTCCGTCCCGCAGCCACCCTGGCCAGCGAGTCAGCGGTATACTTTAATCCAGGTAACGGTGGGTAAAACGGTACCTTTAATCCAGGTAGGGTTGACTACATTATTTTGAAAGATGTTAGTAAAGGCATGATGACATTCTAGAACAAGTCCTAAAGTAATGCGTGGTACTATCACATCAATTTTAAAAAGCTATGAATAAATGAACAGGTTGACAAATCTACATAAAACTTTACACATGTTCATAAAAAGTACTATAATTTTTAGAAAACTTAAACGACAAACCTAATAGCTCCGATTCTTATCGAAGTACAAATTTATTGACCACGCAGTTAAGTACTAATTTATCTTGGGTCTCTAAACTAACTACTGTATTTTGTTTAATTTAGATTGTTTAACAACTAAAGTATATTATTTTTGTAATTTGAGTAAAACATACAAAATACGAAAGAAAGAATTGTTTTTTTGCAAAATAAATGGAATTAAAGATAACGTGACGTGCCTTCTTCATCAATTTAATCAGTAAATCAATCACAAAACCTCAATTCAGAAACAATCAAACATAAATAAAAAGCTAATAATTGGTATTCCGGAAAAGAAAATCTCGAGTAATCACCGATTGGTTTGTCTCATCAATACTCGATAAGAACTGCTACACTGATTGTGCTGAATTTGAAAACAAGCACTAAGAAATAACTGTGGAGGCTGTTAATGGATATACAAATAAAAACAAACATGCCAGTGCTGTAGGTAAATAGAGTTTATAATTCGCTTTAAAAAGGAAGCTAAAATTTAAGAGATAAAATTGGAAGTTAAGGTTTAAAAGGTGAAGTTGGGTAATAATAAGTAAAACTAACTTTTAAACTATAAACCGTCGCTTTAGGGATCGAACCACATAGTTTTTTTTAATCCACGCCGTAAAAAGTATTTTTAAAATTCCAATTTTAAAAATCGATGATCCAGATTGTAGCAGGAAACCGATACAATCCAAATATCTCAGAACCCTATGAATATTTTTACAATGCCATAAAAAAGGTCTGTTGCTTAAAGTGCAGTAAATCCTTCTTGTCCTTGGCAGCAAAAACCTTGTCCAGGTTAATGCCTTACAGACGTTATTATGTTTACTGTAGTGAAAAAGGTTCTTTACAAGCACAGCATGTTCTGCAGAACATATTGTCATTTAATTTGTGAGCGTTGTATACGAAATTTTTAAGGTTTGGTGGCTGTCTTAAGATAATAAAAAATCATAAGGGTTTTACAAATAAGCTTGTGGTTTACCAACCTATTATCTCGAATATCCAAAACCTCAGTTTGTTATTACCACTTCACTCAATGAGTCCTCGGCCTAGCCAAGAAAGTTTTTTAGTTTTTTTTTTCACTTTATTCATTAACATACTCTCCTTGATGTGTTATATATTGATTTCCTCTTTGCCCTCAAAGTAGCTATCAGTTTCGGCAATAACTTCCTTATTCAAGCCAAATTTCTTTTCCTGGACCATCTTTTTGAGGTGTGTAAAAAGCCACTAGTCGGTGAGGGCCAGATCTGGAGAATACGGTGTATGGAAAAACAATTTAAAGCGTAATTCATTCAATTTGACTTTCATTTTTATAGACTTGTGAAAAGGTGCATTGTCTTTATGAAACAGCACTTTTTTCTGCATTATATGGGTTTTCCGGATTATTTGCAGCGGTCTGTTGGTATTTCTACCTGACGTTGAACATTCTAAACCGTTATTAACTTTTAACAATTGCTAAGTCCATTGCTAAATTTAACAACGCGATCATCACTCGGCCGGCGTTCTAGGCTTTAGCCAATCGGCTTTGTCTGTCCGGGATGATAAAATAAATAATCATTGGGCATTCATTTGCCCACATAATTTCGAGGCAGCCATTGGCTAAATCACGCTTCTGACGCTGCCCGAGTTTAAATGATGTTTAAACCCGATGGCCATAGTAACCAACGCAGACCAAATTTTAGTTTTGATCCGCGATTTCTACAACAGGAATATCAAGGCCTTATGTGGCACAAGCTAAGGGCGTCTGTCTAATAAAAATGGCCGATTTTATACACGAGAATAATGCGGAAGATGACATATTTTTTGGGCTAGGTTTAACATCACGCTATAACCCACAAAAGACTTAAATTGACTAAACGCGTAAAACATACTTTTTCTACTAAAAAACGACAACCCTCCTAACCTACCCCAGGCTCGTCCAAACGAAGACTTTTGGGCACTTTTGGCTAGAAAGTTTTACAGTGAAGGAGGAAGGGATGTCGAAGGCAAAGAGCAATTTAGGAGTAGGATATACAGGAAAATTGGCGAGATAAATGTCAATACCATCCAAAAATAAGAAGAAATACCGCAGAAAATTGCGCGTCGTTGGGGAGCACGGGCCTCTTCACTTAATTTGATTTGTTAATTTTATTGTTTGTAAAATTGTTATTTATAGAGTATAATAAAAATTTAAGTTAACTTTTTTTGCTTATAAAAATTTGAAAAAGTAATTTGTGCCAAAACTTTTGAAACATACGTTACTTACATTTAAAGTTTATTACGCGGAATATGCAACGTGTAAAAATTAAAAATAAAATATGTGCTTTCACACATGGGCGACAAGTGAAAATAAACCCCAACCAAGAAGTAGAAAAATCACAGTGCAAGCGAATGCAAATATAAAATGTATATTCATTGCCCCCGCGAGAAATAATATTTCATCGATTGCTATTAAGATTACGTGAACACGGGGCAGGTGGAGTCCTTAATCAACATGGAAATACGTAATGTGTTGCTTTAATTGAGATATTTAAATTTTAAAATATGGTCTGATTGCTCCTTTTGTTTTGGTTTATTCGTTATTTAGCGAGTTGTTAGCGCTCGCTTCCACCGGGATAAACTGCGATTCTGTCGGATGCTGCGGCAGAGGTGTAGCTCTTAAATGCCAGCATTTACCATTCATGCAACTAAACAATGTAGTAAATTTTATAGCTGTAGGTCTTTAAGTTTTATTATTTATATTTATTTTAGTAAATAAATTACATAGTTAACGAAGTGCAACAAAATAATGTATTATTATAACGGGTACCCCAGCGAGAATTTTAATTATAAATATCAAAAAATGCGTATTTAAAAAATATTCAAATGCAAATATTTTATATGATTTTAAGTATGAATGTGGACATTAAACATAAAAAAAATGGATGTCAAACTATTTCTTTGACAGCTGAAAAACTTGTATATAGATTTCACGGATAATCCGTTTAATTTTAGTCCAGTAACTGAAGACCTGAAAGTACCCAAAGCTGTAAAAAATCTGAAGCATTTGTGGCGCAATTTGGGTTTCGCGGATGTTTCTGAGCGAAAAACAGTTTATCACGGTTTCGACGGGGGAACTGCGTGGCCCCCAAAACCCCCAAAAATGAGTTTCCAGTGAATTCTGCCAAAATGTGCTAATTAAGACTTTGTTTAAACAAAAAATAAAGATCACCTCGAAATCTACAAAAATGGTTATACCATTTTTTTAACAACACCAATATTTTTTGTAAAAACGGCCGTCGAAAAATCCATAACATTTCACACTGGATAGATATGCTAAATAGTTAAAAAATGCAGATGGGCAAAACAATTTTTTATAAAAACGCAAGATAGATGGTAAACGAAATTTTCATGGATCATTAAACACTTGCTAAGGTATCATTATAAAGAAGAAATTTTAATATCAAACCATTTATTCAGAAAATATCAATAAATTAATGGGATACTCTCAAAATATTGTGAAAAAAAACTTTTACTGCTTTTTTCAATATTCTACAAAAATCATAATTGACCCAAACTCGTATGCAATGATAGGTTAGGGCTTTTCATCCCGATTAACTTTGAATGATTAAAAAATGTACATTATTGCCCGAGTAATGAAACAAATCGTCCGCGCGCTTATAAGTGAGTCCATGAAGATAGCGGTAAAGCGGCAGCTGAAATGAGGGGACTTTTGGGTCTCGTTATCTTGAAAACTATCGATTTTTTGAAAAACATTATTAAGACCATTTTTGTAGATTATAAGGCGATCTTTATTTTTTGTTTAAACAAAATTCTCCAATTTTTATATTTGGGCAGATATTAGAGGGAAACCCACTTTTCGTGCCTTGAAGGGCCATTTTCACAGCTTTTCCACCTGTTTATGTTGATAAACATTTTCGCTAAAAACTTGAAGACCAAAAATTGCACCCCAAAGAAAACCGGGTTTTTTAAACTTTCCCCTTTATTTACTTGACAATTTCTTACTTAAGTCTTAAAGTTATTCCATAATGGGTAACATGGACTAAACATTTTTACTACCTACAAAGGAGCGACAATTTTTATTTGCCTGCTTATTAAATTTAAGGAAATGAAGAGACTTTGTATTTCGTGCAAATTTTTATTAAAAAAATCCTAGCAGAGCGCTTTCGGTAAAACCATCATCAGTGTATCTACAAGCGAAATGAATTTTTAAAAAAAAAGATTGAAAAAATTTTTTGGAATTTTTTTTGGGAAATTTTCAAAAAAAAGTATTTTAGTGATTTTTTTTTTTTTTTTTTATATTTTAAAATTTTTTTTTGGGGAAATTAAACATTAAATATAGTATATCAATGTGAAGTGATGAATTTAGTAGACTTGGTATGTAAAAGAAAATGCAAAAAAAATAAAAGTTCAAAATTTACTCGTCGTAAAAACAGGAGCCGCAAAATTTGAGCCAACAAAACATTTAGAGGGCTTCAATAAAATATCACATTATTAAAAATTTAAAATAAAAGTCAAACAACATTAATTTTGTTACATTTTCCTTATTAAAGGGTGAAATTTAAAAAAATTTAAAAACTATACCTTTTTTTGGAAAGACGAACATGTGATTATGTTAGGTTAGGAACCAGTTGTACTGACGTAAAAAAAAGGATAGACAATCATTTTAAAGGGTATAGAAAAAGTACTACTCCGAGGTTGTTTAGAGTGTGGTTGTTAAGAACTGAAAAAATTATTATGTTTAAAGGCTGTTTTAAAGAGAAATGGAATCAAAAAACAATTTTAATAATGAAAATTTGTTATAACTTTAATATATTTAAGAAATCGTAATGTGTAGTAAATTATGACAAATGTGAAAATATTTATGAAAACCGGGGGCGCGTTCAAAAATAGATTGAGATATTTTATTTTGAACCTTTTAATATAACTGGAAATTCTTACTTCTAAACAAAACAAAATTATAATGAACTAGAAAAATTTGAAAATTGTTTTGTTTGAGAAACGTTACAGAGTGAAAATTTGTTTTTTCAAATGAAAAACTCCAAAAAGAAAAAATATTTTAAAATTTTTTAAAAAACCTTTTTAAAAAGAAGAAATTTTGAAAAAGAAAAATTAATATCTAAAGGTCCCTAACTCATTCTCCTGACATCATTTCGTTTCATTTTCATTTATTAAATTTAAGTTTCTTTAACAATACGAAAATAAAATTATAAACCCATTTGTTAAAGAAAAACTGTTGACCTATTGACATAAATTTTTGGACCAATCCCAGGATTATTTAAATGTGTTAAATATATTTATAAATAAATGTAATTTGTTAAATAAAAACATTTTAACCCAAAAAAGTAAAAATTTAAAGGATTATTTTTTTAAATTCTTGTATGTGGTTTTTGTAAAACTTTTTAATCTTATTTAAAAAGTCAAACAAAATCCATAAACTAAAACCCCTTTATAAATTGACTAAAATATTACGGAAAAATCAAAGAAACGCTTGCCAAGGGTAAATATAGATCATTACCCAGTGATCCTACCAAGACAGTTGAAAAAAATCTACCAGACACTATGTAAATATAAGAACTACATCCCTGATAATATCAGAACATCTCACACTACATCATAGTGAAACGCCACTTAGACCTATCACAAGTTCAAGAGATTTGATGTGAAACTAATGCTATTAGCACTGGGATGGTCAAACTCGAAATCTGGCTTCGATGTGTTGACGATAATTTTATAGTTTGGAATGGAATCGATGGACGGTTAGACTCCTTTCTTACTTACCTTAATTTAATAAATAACTCCTACAAAATTCACCATTAAAAAAGAATTAAAAGACGTTCTTGTCAGAGGCACAATAAACCACACTTGTACATAGGAAACCAACCCACACGGGACAATACCTTAATTTTCAGTCAAACCATTCTGAAGCGAATAAACTAGGTATAATAAAAATATTATGTAAACGAGCAAATACATTATGCCTCAATGCTGAACTGGGCAATATTAAGATAGATCTGCTACAAAATGGTTATACTAAGAAGTTCGTGAATAAGATTATTGTGAATTGTAATGTGAAACCAATTATGCAACCAACTGAACAAGATGCTTCCTCTCTCTTTACGATTCCATAAATGTAAAAAGATTGTCTAAAAAGAGAGGGGAGATGGATAGCTAAGAGTATGTAATCAAAACGGTATTTGAATCTAAATCAACTCTTAGAAGCATAACATCCCTTAAACTTAAGAATCGTAGAATATGAAAAGCGCACACAGAGAGGCAAAACACCAAAATCAGGCATCGCCGATCATGGTTTGTCGGAACAACATCCTCAAGTGGCCACACAAAACGTTGTGTGGATAATTGAAATAAAGACATTGGAGGTTCTAAATTCTTTAAGTGTTTTTAGATACAAAATTCGTAGATATTATATCACAGTAAATCGAGCCGTAAAACATTTTTGAAACAATTACCAAATAAAGGTTATCTTTTTTAAAGTTTTCCAATAAGAGAGTTTAATTATTCTTATGTCACGAAAGTTAACCTGAAATCAAGGACAAATATATCTTTCTGAGACATTATTATCCATCTATCAGCAAGGTTTTACCAAGGGGTGTTTAAAAAAAACTAATAAGGAAATATGGCATTTTTTTAAATTGTTATTTGAATGTTATTATATTTTTAAAATATTTAGTTTCTATTAGTTGCTTTTTTCAAACACAAGCTCTAATTTTGAAATTCTCCAAGTCCAAAAGATAATGGAGACACGTTTGAAAACATAGATTCGTCTGTCAGCCGGCCTATTGCAGGTGGTTTGATGCTCAGGTTAAAAAAATTAGTACTTTTTGTATTTTAATATTGATTTTTTTACCGTTAGATGGCAATGTTTGGTGTCAGTTCTAACAAGTGTACTCTGTGGCTAACTTCACTTTTATACTGGTGTGTGGTTATCAAATGAATGATTTACAAATAGAACACCGGATCTGAGTGCTCTAAAAATATTTTGATATGTAAGTAGGTACTTTATTTTGTAATAAATAAAAAAACATGTTTTATACCTTATTTTCAGTAGTTAAGTAAAGGACTGTGTTGGTATTTTGGGTTTCCAAAAATGCCCAAAATATTTTATATTTTTTACAATTTTGACATAATTTAAAATTATTCTTGTGCTTCTGGAAGCAACCGAGTATTTTCTTTAATATTGAGAGATAAGTTATAAATTTCTCTGTACGACTCGTCATAAATATAAGGAGGATATGTCAATACTTTAGGTACGTATTCAGGGTCCAAAAATAAACATAAAAGTCAATACAAATATGGGTCCGCAAGGCCTTCGTTACCGAAATACAGGGTGTTAAAGTTTTTAGTTAATTTTTCTATTTTTAAATAAAATCTATGATAATGTAAATATTAAAGTAAAAATTGGTATCCGGGGTTTTTGGTATGACGAATTCGAATCTAATCTTAGTACGGCTCTTCCTTGTAGGAGGTGCCACCTACACGTCTTTTTACTATTTTGAACAATCAAAACTTTTTGATACGGCCCTGTATTACATTTTTAAGTAAATTAAATAATTGTTTTATCATTTTTACGTCAAAAAAGTATAACTCTTAAAAGTTGATATGAGCAACCGTTTTCGAGATATTTGGATTTTAAAAAATTACGACCCATCTGATTTTATTATAGCAAAATTTAAAAAAAATACACAAAATGTATAATTAAACAATATGTATTTTAATTTTTAATAAAATCATTGTTCTTTAATTATGTGCAGCAAAACATAAGCTTGATTTTATAATTTAAAAAAAAACAATTAAAAAAAACTTTTAACACCCTTTCTTTCAAAAACCAAGGCCTTGCGGACTCATATTTGTATAGACTTTTATGTTTACTTTTGGACCCTAAATACGTACTTAAAGTATTGACATATCCTTATGAATCACCCTGTATGTTGAAGAAGCTTTACAGCATAGTTCTAGACATCTCTGTAATCGCGATGGATGAGATTTTTGACCTATACAATAAGTTTTCGAAAGAGCGTAGTGCGCGTTTTACTCAGTTTAGGTTAGGAGCCATTCTTTATAATATCAAAAGAAAAAAATGTGTATTAATTAAAAATACCATCCTAGACAAGGTTATCTTATGAGTTCTGTTGGGATTAGGTTATTCGTTCATCACAACCATACAGTAGCTTTTTTTAAATAATCTGATCAAAATCCTGGTTAAAAAAAAAACCTATGAACATTCATTAATTTATACTTTAAATGTTAATGCAATATTGTATTTCCTTTAATATATTTAACCTATAACCCACATAACAACACATTTTTTATGAAGGAATCAAAAAGTAATAAGCCTATTATATTTCTGGTTGATTGCTTACTCTTAAAAGCCTGAAATTCTCGAGTATATCGCTCTTCCAACTAAATTCAACCCAATTTCTTGCCAATTACACTAACACAAAATATCTTATTGTTTTCCCACATAAGCAGTACGTGCTTAAGATGTAAATACGGCGATCCATTCATCAAAAACAAAGTCAAATAAATACATACGTATTATTTTGATTTAAGAAACAACATGCCATGGGAAAGGTATCATTATTATAACTATATGATGGACAGACGTGACCAGACTGAAAACATTTCTGGAATGCGTGTTATAGTCTTTTATAACAGGCACACGAAACGAAAAAAGAACATACAACTTTAATGCTGGTAAATTATTAATTTATAGCACTAATAAATTAAACGTCAAACTCATGCTCGTATATAATTAATTATTCAACATAAACGGTTTAAAGTTCCGGCTAAATCGCGATGTTAAAGCGTTATTATGCCCCTCTAACAATAAATTATGGGTACTTTTTGTATTTAAGATAGCGACCCTAAATTCCTTCGCGCGGTAGATAAATGATTCCGAGGGTGACAAAAGGTCAGATCTGAAAAAAAACGTCTTTATATTTTCGGTTTTTCTAAACGTCCCGGCCTAAATTAAATTTTATAATTAGCTCAACTGATAATAACATTAAACCTGCGTAATAAGACGAATACTCTAACGTTCTTTGTAAATAAAAGCTGGGATGTTTTGGGACCTTTTGTAAATTGTTCGTTTAAGAAAAATGATAATAAAATTAAAAAAAAACTTTGCCAAATATGCCATTGTTTGTTATTATTTAGAAAGACTCTTCTATTTACACTTAGTGTACTTATTATGATAGTCAAATAAAATTACAGAAAGTCTGTCACATGCTTGGCGAGACAAAGACCCCTTCTGCCGGCACCCTGCGTCTCGCCCTTTAGTCTCCCAACCAGGTGCAAAAGGAATTGTGCATTATTTTTTTTTAAATCATGTCTCATAAAAATAATTATTTATACAAATAATAATAATAATAATAATATACAATTTTAACAACAATAATAATTAAAAAATATTTACAATCAATTAAAGTGGTAACAAAAATGTTATTCAAAAAACACCCTAAATACATGTCTTTTAAGGGTAATAAGGGAGCCGCCAAATGTATCAATATTGGGATGACTGTTTATAAATTAAAGGCTTTAACTAATAATGAATGACTTTAATAGCAAGTTCTGTGATGCAGGGCCAGATTATATATAAATATATGTTTGACGCCCTAATATATCAATATTTTATGGATATTAAACAAAAAATTTTGCATTAAAAGAATGTAAACCTCACTAGTAATTTTTATAAAAATTTAATAAAAAAATTTAAAAAAAAGTAAATCATACGAAAAATTTAATAACAATTCTTTAAAACAAACAAATTTTATAATCTAAAAACAAAATATAAACTAAATAGTAATACAAATAGGTCTTTTTTTAAACTACGTATTATTTAATTATAGGCAAAACCATATACTAACATTTTTCTTCGAACCTTTTTTTCTGCAAAATCAATAATTATATCAATAAAATTTACGGTTACATTTTTTAAAAAATTAATCGTTAATTTGCTGCCCTAAGCTTCAGCCTACTCAGCCTTTGCGTAAATCCACCCATGTTGTGATGGTTGACAAAAAAACACTTTATGCTTTTTTAAGCTGTGTAAAGAAATTCTTGGTCCAATCTGACCTTACGGACCAAACATAAATACGCAATTAACCCTTTCTGTCCACCAGCTCCGTCAACGCGGTACAAGTACCAAAACATGTAAAAATTGCATTTCACGCACCTTTTAGGCAACCTCAAGAATTACACAGTTGTATACAACAAGGGTATACTTTTAAGTTATTAGCAAACAGGAATCTACAATCGGTGAAGCTCTGGCTAATAACTTTAATCAAAATTCTAAAGACCAAAGAAGCATGTGCTTACGTTGAGGAACCTCTGGGGTCACATTAATTATTACTCCTTGACATATAGGCACCTATTTTACCCTTTGCTTTTGACCAAGAAGCATATTTCGCAACTAAGCCTCTGGCCGATCATCAAGTCTCACTTCCCACAATTCATTACCAGTAAGTTGTCTTTCATCCTTTGAAATGCCTTGAAGAAGTTTGTATAGACTGAATCTACCTAATATTTTTATTTTTAACTGCTATACAAATTTAGTTTTTAAATAAAATAAATGACAAATTTTCAAATTAAAAAAAATATTGACGACAAGGAAAAAAACATGGCTATATATCTCAGTTTAGTTATGGCTGGAGGATAATAATTTTCTCAACCTTAAATTAGAGGAAATATCGCAATTTGTTTGACACAAAACCAAATTCAGGTTTGCCTTAATAATTATTTTGGAGGATGGAAGTAATAATAATTTGCTAACCATACCATCAGATTTAGTAGAAAATTCTTCATAAACGATTTAAAGAACTGAGAGTACTACCAAAAAACTTTAGTGAATATGTAATATGTCTTGAAACTATTTTTAAATTAAATATTAATAAGTAGAAAGGCCTAGAAATTGATTGAAAAAATGCAAAACTAAATGGGATTTGCTATGGCTTGCCTGTAGTTACCAAAATATATGAATGATCGCAACCTTTGTAATAAAGAAACGACATAAACTATCATGTACATATACCTGCTATATGTGTATAAAGTGATATAATAGATTAAGTACTGAAAAAGTTCTTTATGTAAAAACATGTTTAAAAAAAGTTAAAATTACGGCTTAACTTAAAACCTTATAATATTTACAACAATTTAGATCTGTAAGTAATATAGGATACAATAACACTAAAATCTTGGACTTTCATTGTCTTTATTTGTTAACTGTTACACAACGTTTCGGTTAGTGATGTATCTCCAACCGTTTTAAGTGATAACTGTTATCACTTAAAAACGGTTGGATATACATCACTAACCGAAACGTTGTGTAACAATTAACAAATAAAGACAATAAAAGTCCAACATTTTAGTGTTATTGAAACCATTACATTGTCTAACCCTTTCTAATATAGGATACATTTACTTACGTTATTTTTTTGTGAAATATGAACAGAATTATTTTCTATTTTAACGATATTTTGACGTCATTGCGTATCATGTTAATTTTCAGTTTTTAATAAGTAAATGTTATTTATAATAAAGAAATTTACTACTGGTAGTTTCTTATATTGAATCGCGTTTGCTTCGAAAGTCAGTAACTCAAACATCACTGAACGTGAATGAAATAAAAACAATACAATTACCAGAAGTCTTAATCATAAAAATACAGCTTTAAATACTTTAAAAAGATAATAAATTCACTTTTTTCATAAATATTGAAAAAGGCTAAAAAAAGAACCTTTAGTTAGAGCGCTTTAAAAAACTGTATTAAGAGACAAAGAAATAATAAAAAATAATAAATTAACAATCTTACCTTTTGAGTCGAGCCAGGATGTTTGGGATTTTGTAAAATTTTTGTTGTAAAAACAAGTGAGTATCTGGTAAGGAACTTTAAATTAAACACCTACAAAACGTATACATTTTACATAAAACAAGGTCATTATTCTCGAAGAGATAGATTTCCTCTTTATGCACTTCTATTCTAATATTGGGCCATATTAATTTAAGAATAAATAATGTAACCAAAAACAAATGAAGAAAAAATGACAAATGCGAGACATTTTGGTTCAGCTGTTCATGTTACATGTCACTTATATATATATATAAAATAATATATAATATATATTATAAATTATTTTATATAAAATATAATATACATTATTTTAATATATTAAATATCAGACACTTCTCCCAATAAGTTTTACTGGTGTGTTTTGCTAATGTACGATTTAACCCTCTGTTATAAACTTTATACCTTCTTGATACCTTGATTTACCTTATGTATATTTGTCTTTGTCAAGTTATTGTCATTGTCATATTTAGTTTCATTTAAGTAAATTAAAGCCTATATTCTCAAAGGTTTCTTTTACTTTTACACCCCTTTTATATAATTTTTAAATTATTTTAATTAAGTTTATAGAGTTTTATGGTATAATATTAATATAGTGTATTTTTGCACAATTTTTAATTTTTGATATTGTATGTATGCTCAATGTTGAAATTTTCCACTTGTCGTTTGACACCGATAATGGTTATCGAAAGTGGTTCGTTGAATTTCTAGAAAATGTGCAAATACATGTAATGTCATATAATTTTAATTTTATATAAGCCTGATTAGGTCAATTCGTGTTCTTCATAATTTCTAAATATCTTTTGGTAATAGTACAACTAAGCAAACTAAGCAGCTGCATAGCGAAATAATAGGCAAAATTAAAAACAGGCATCATGGGTATAATGCTTCTTTTTAAGCTTTACCCGGTTGACGAAGCCTAAATTTAGGCATTTTGCCGGACGACAATACGTCTAAATGACAAGTGAAATACGCAAATGATGAAGAATTGTGAAACGTGTGAATGGGGGTCATAATGATCTCTACCGCATCGCGTGATTGTGTTCATTCTCCAGCAGAAAGTCGACCTTCGTAATGAGATATTATTGTCCAGAGAGCTACGGCCAGTTCGCAAAAGGTGGATTAGTATTTCATAAGTTTTATATATATTTTTTGGTGATCGTTTATTTATGAGTATTATTGCATGATTTTCTAATAATAAACGACTTAAGTATACTCAACTAAATACAAAAAAATACATTTTGGTTTGAAACTTTGTTTTTAACGTAACCTTACATTCAAATATTATCATTGACATTTTTCCGCTCCTGAAAGCATTTAGGAAAAATTAGGATTTTCGAAGATTAATAAAAAAAACACCATTGGCAATGGTGTAACTAACTTTGGCATTAATTGAAGATAGATGGTCTTAACCCTTAGCGCGCTTACTGGGCTTGGGTTATTATTTGCCCTTCGTTCAACTATCGTGTTCAACTATGTTGTTTTTTTGGGTTTTTTCCTGAAGAAACTATAAATAATAAATATAATAACACTTATTTAAACCAAGTCGGTCTGAATAAAGAAAAAGAAAGAAAAACTTAAAATATACTTAAAGTTTTACTAATAATCAAATGTACATATTGATCACAAATAAAGCAATATTTTTTTTTATCTTGGGACAGTCCACGAAGGCTGATGCCTAAGTACTAACGTACCGTGGGTGTCTTGAGCTTTAGCTAAGCTTTCCATGAGATTAGCGAAGTTAAACAACAAAGGGTACAGTTAGTAGATGGATGGGTGACTGCCAGTAAACTTTATGTGTCGTTTGGTATAGTTCGAAATCCACGTTAAACTGTAGGTCCCAGACATTAATGGAGGTAGTTCAGAGGTAGTAGTTACCCTTGGTGGCACTACCGTGTGGTCTAAAAGGTGCCGTGAAATGCAATATCTGAATTATCTATTAGTTTGTTTTATTTGGGATACTCGCCTTACCACTTTTTGGAAAATGAGACTCCTTCGGTCCGGATCCCGGGGTATACGAGCTGACCCTGTCCAGCCCTATTGACTCCTATAAACTTGCAGCCACAATAGACCGATCGGTCGCGGTGGAAGGGTGTTATACCCACTCACTTTAAACCTACCTAACCTACCTTCCTATGAACTTGCAGATCGCCTGCAACAAAAAAGAAGAAAACATCCCAAAAACCCAAAAAAAGACAAATACTAGTCTACGTTTCGGTGACAAGTCGGCCACCGTTGTCTTTTAACGTTGAAACTAAAACAAAAGATTAAACTAAATTTTTTGTTTTAGTTTCTGTCTTGACATCGGTGGCCGACTTGCCACCGAAACATAGACTGGTATTTGAAGGGCTGCCGCCAGAAAAAAATGTAGGGGAGGGGGATCAAAAAATCAATTTACTAGTCTAGAATTAATTGAATTAAAAACACAAATAAATATACCACAACTTTAATTTTTAAATAATAATCATACTCATTTTAATGCCTGGGCAATATTATAAAATTTAAGGATTTAGAAGGAAAATATTTGATTTTAGGTAATTTTTAAAAACCCAAGGGCTGTCGACGGACACCCCCTGACCCCCCCCCCCTGCCGGCGGCCCTGAGTATTTGTAATTTTTTTGGTTTTTTGGGGGGTTTTCTTATTTTTTGTTGCAAGTTCATAGGGGTCAATAGGGCTGGACAGGGTCAGCTCGTATACCCCGGGACCCACACCGAAGGGGTCCCATTTTCCAAAAAGTAGTAAGGCGAGTATCCCAAATAAAACAAACTGAAACATAAATCCGCCACAAAACTATAGAACATATTCTGAATTATTTAGTATTTAGGCTTCATATAAGCTTTCGTGATACGTCATAAAGATAAAAATATAATGCAAGTTTGATGTCAGAAAATGGCTTGATAGAGAATTTTTTCATACCATTCGTATTGGTGATAAAACGGCACCTTGAAGATATTCTTGGTACCCATACGAACTAGCAGTTCTACCTTAAGAGTACTTTTCAAATCGCTACAAAATTAAAGTACTATTACCAGCTATTAAAATTAGATTTATTTAAATTTAAATTTAAAAAGTATAGTTATTTCGAGAATTTTTTTAGAACATATGATATAATATCATACATTTACTTGGTAAAGTAACTGATGCTGAAGCTTTATACCATTTTCTTTATTTAATAAATAACCAGCTTCTTTTTGTTTTATAGAGTCTAATATACTGTGTTTTTTTTGTATTTTTACTTTTATTATATGCAGTGGCGGATCTAGGACTCTCAATTTTTTTTATCCAGAAATTGAGACATGAGACTTACACCAATTATATACCAGATGGTATTGCCCTCAAGAAGAAAATTTTGGTAAAGTACATTTTTGTTTTGGAACTTGAGAAAAAAATTTTTTTGGGTGTACCCCCAGGGAAAAATTGGACATTTAAATGCAAATCCTCCATTTGTATTTTTTTTGTAAATTTGATCATATTTTGTCGTCAAATCCCAAATTTTGCAAAAATATCCGCATTTTTCTTGAAGTTAAAGACATCTGAAATATTTGCATTGGCTAAAAAAATTTTAACTGGCTATGGTTTTTAGAAAAACATATATACATTCGCAAAATCTGGGATTTGACGGTAAAATTTGATTAAATTTACGAAAAAAACAAATAGAGGATCCGCTTTAAAAACTTTAATTTATCTTTGGGGGAGGGGCACCCAAAAAAATTAACTTTTTTCGCAAATTTTCCGTTAATGCCTATCTGGTATATATTTGGTGTGGAAAATTAAAAGTTTAAAAATTCTAGATACGCTACTGATTCTATGGTTTTCATTTTGTTATATCTAGATCTAATAATGTTCTTTAAATAGTACGAATATTAAATTCTTGCCTATTTATTTATTTTTCTTTGATAAACTAGGAATTCCGGTTAAACATAAATTTATCTTAGATTTGGCTGTTTACGTATTATTGATTTAAATCAGACATATTATTTGTAAGTTAATTCTGGATTCAGGACACAAACATTGAAAGTCTTGGCATTGAAACCTTCCAATAATTGTAAATATGTTCTATAGTTTGTTTTATTTGGGATACTCGCCTTACTACTTTTTGGAAAATGGGACCTCTTCGGTCCAGGTCCTGG
This sequence comes from Listronotus oregonensis, assembly GCA_019359885.1. Lineage (NCBI taxonomy): Eukaryota > Metazoa > Arthropoda > Insecta > Coleoptera > Curculionidae > Listronotus > Listronotus oregonensis. Next base: position 39,836 of record JAHBCN010004074.1, read on the forward strand.
GGTATACAAGCTGACCCTGTCCAGCCCTATTGACCCCTATGATCACCTGCAATAAAAAAGAAAATCCCCCAAAAAACCCAAAAAATCACAAATCTCAATCTACATTTCGGTGGCAAGTCGGCCACCGTTATCAAGATAGAAACTAAAACAAAAAATTAAACTAAATTTTAAGAAATTTTTAATTTAAGAACTTATTTAGAAATTCTGATACTACTTACTTTTTTATGACGTTTTATTTTAAAATAGCTATCAGAATTTCCCAAGTTTTTAGATCAAGAATTTCTTAAAGTTTAGTTTAATTTTTTGTTTTAGATTCTAAAACATATATATATATATATATATATATATATATATATATATATATATATATATATATATATATATATATATATATATATATATATATATATATATATATATCTGAGTAATGTCAGCTGCACCATATTACATTTATAGTTTACAGTGTAATTGAAGTTACTCACAGTTGCTCTTATTCTGGCTACGAACCATGCTTACCAACACGCCAAGAACATATTTGTTTGAGCATCAGTTGGGGCTCCCTGTGATTTTCATTACGGACGGCCGTAACTCTTTATTATTGTCCAAGTTGTCTACGATTGCGGTGGCTCGTCCTGCCTGTGGGACTTAGCAGCCGGGAGGCGCTTGATTACCGCCCTGCAATAGCCGGCCTGATTGCGAAATCGGATTTTTTTTAGCCAAGAAATTTGCCGCATTCATGCAATCTGTTTCAGTTTCTATAATATTGTTGTGTACTCATTAGAACAACGATTTACCTTTTTAATTTAAATAGTAAACTATTAATGGGATGGAGTATTTTAATTAAAAAAAATGTTTTACGTATGTATTTTGCTATTATATGATTTTAGCATGCTTTAGCAACGATTATTTGGCTTTACCTAGAATATAGATATTTAATTTATATTTATATAAGATATAATTTTATATATATTTTAAAGAGTTGCATTTATTACCCAAAAATATTTTAAAAATAATTTTTAAGAATAAAAATATTTAACAACTCAAAAAAAAATGTAAGCCTTTTTAACTAAATTTACTTTAAGAAAATCAAATTATTAAATATTTATTTAGTTATATTCTTCAGTGCGCCAAAAAGTAAAATATTTTGAAAAAAAAACTTGTCGATAACTCAATTTTTCAGTTTTTTATGGCCAAGAATAGGTGGAGCCGCAATTTTAAACAATTACCTATAAATATTTCATATGAGTTAATTTTATTGCATAAAGAACCTTTGTAAAGCAAATAATTTACCAATGTAAATTAGACAATATCGGATTGTTTTTTTATTACTAATACCTCCTATCCTAAATGCACGCTAATACCACCCATTTAAAAAAAAGATATAAAAATTCAATCAGATGTATTAAAAGAAATGTTAAAATGAATATTTTCAAAGATATTAACCAATACATTTCTTTAGTTTTTTTTTAATATATTTTTGTATCTGCTAAACATATTTTTAGATTCCGCAGATAGTATGTATTGGAAAAAAAATACGCTTTTTAATCAATTTATAAGAGGCTATGTAAAAAAAATATTTGGGGATTTTTGAAATGGTATGTAGGATTTAATTAGAGATACTTGTTTTTAAAACATTGTACAATATGTGTGAAAAAAATAAGCAAATTATAAGGTACCATCATCGATTTAATAATCTGCTGCTTCCTAAATGTAAAAGAGATTAAGCAGAAACTATAAATCATTTAGTATTAATAAATTCGTGAAAAAAATTCAAAAAACGACGAATTAAAGTTCAATATTTTGCATTTTGTCTTCACTGTTTTTGTTGGCTTTTAAAATCAAAATGAATTACTAAACGGTATTAAGCTTTAATATATTTTTTTTAGTTCTTTGTCTTATTCATTCCTTAAATTCAAGTTCGTTTTTTTTTCTCTAAAATTAATAGTTACATAAAATATAAATGTTAAATTTTTTGAGGGCCGCAGTAGTATACCAAATTTAAATTTTGGAGAGGGGGCGCCAAAATCACCTTCTCCCCCCAATGAAAACTTGTTCGCTCCGGCCCTGATCTAGGCGCACGGTAGTGCGCCAGTCCAAGTTCCGGCCTACTGCACGAATGTGTGTATGTTACACGAAATGTTTCAGGCTATTTTCCCCCTAATATCGATCCCGTTCTACATAAAGATATGAGATTTGGTATATATGTAAATTCACATAAGTATTTTAATTACCTGTAAAAATATTGAAGAAGTTATGTGAAGTAATTTTTGAGATGTTCGATTTTGAAAATCACCGATTTTACTATTGACTGAAGAAATATCTGAAAAATACCCATTTTTACTCGGAAAGCCCTAAAACAAAGCCGTAATATCGTATTTTTAGGGGCTATTTTAGAATTTGCAAAAACTTGAAATTTAATATGTAAGTAGGTTTTAGGACACAAGTAAAGAAAAAAATACAAAAAACAGCACATTTAAACTCGGAAAGGCCGGAAACAGGGTCGTAATATCGTATTTTTGGGGGGTATATTAAAATTTTGCAATCTGATTGAACGTGACTTCCCGAAGTCATGATTGTCTTAAGGCCCGTCCTCACATGTTACTCAACTTTGTTATCAACGATGTTATGTAACATGTTACTAAAATCTCCGTAAAAAGAAAAAAAGTTATTTATTATTCCAGCAAGTTATTTGTTACCCGTCAGTGAGCGGTAAAGATCAAAGAATGTTGTCGACAATATTTGGCAACATGTTGCGACAGCGTCTACATTAGCGTTTTGTAATTTTTTGCGGCTATTTAGTCCTTAGTTTTGTTTAGACCAGTGACCGGTGTACCTGTGCTAAAATGGAGTGGAGCAATGAGGCCACGATTCAGTTAATTGAATTATTTAGAAAAAACGACTTATTATGGAATTGTCGTTCGAAAGGCTATAAAAATCGTTAGATGAAAAATAACGCATGCGTAAAAATTGCGGAAACATTGAAAGTGGAAAAAGGAAATAAAAAGCTTAATTGAGCAGTTACATGGGGAAATAAAGGAGAGCAAAACTTACTCCGGAGATGGAGTTGATGACGTTTATGTTAGCAATTGGTTTGCATTTCAAAACTTAATGTTTTAAAGGACAAGATCAACTCTCGCTTCACCCTTTCTTTAAAGCGTCACAGACCTCCGGAACTATTTTGGAAATAATCTGTTTCGAGACTTTCAACAAATACATTATACTGTGATATAAGTCTCATGTAGCTAAAGACCTGAGAGTTATAGCTAACCGTTCTTGAATAGGTATTGCATCTCTAAATCGAATTTTACTTTTAAATATTATGTGGCCTACTTTTTTAATTAAAATCTTATAATCCGCACTTGACATTTGGGCAAAATTTTTAAAACTCCTATCACATCTTAATTCGTCGCTTAGCGAAAGAACGTTAATGATGACGCTTTTAAGTTACTTAACAGATCACTGCCACTATATTTTTTCCGTGACGCAGAGTAGGGCGTACCCAAAATCTTTTTTTTCTTATTATTTTTTTCTGTGCATGCTACAATTTCGCAAGCTAAAGCAGCGAGAGGAACATCCTTTTCGGACATATTGTTAACGGACTATTTAACAAAAATGTTACTTGTGGCCTCAAATCTTGACTTTTTATATGGGGACGTCCATAGTAAACATGTTGCAACAACAGGTTTCGTAACATGTTTCTAAATGTAGACAGGCCTTTAGAATTTAAAATGAGGCAGAATTTAATTCACTAAATGAAAAAATTGCCACGTTTACCCATAGGACCCGAAACCAGGCGCGGTTTAGGTAGGTAGGTAGGTAGGTTTAAAGTGAGTGGACTTCTTACGCCTTCCACTGCGACCGCTCGGTCTATTGTGGCTCACACCTTTTTATATTTCTCTCAATAGGATCGGACTTCTAATGAATCCGATACCAGATTGGGAGAGAGTTCTTACATCTCCTCTTACTCGTGTCGCTACCGGACACGAGCACAATGTGTTCTGATGTGTCCTGGTGTCTCTGTCTCCTGGAGAGTATGATGAGCAGACGATTAGATTCATTATGTCCCCCTCTCCCGGTCTAGTGACGTGGGTAGCCACCAGGTCCTTGTTACGGGAACCAGATGTTCTTTCTAAGGCCACATCTCCGGCCTTATCCTATAAAAACGGTCCTATCCGCTTTCTGTTTAAAGCCAGGGAACCCCTTTTCCTATAAAGGCGGTTCTGTCCGCCTTCTGTTTGGATTCAAGGAACCCTTCCTAAGCACCTGTTTGTTCGGGATGGATTAGCCCTTCACCGTGGAACAGGCGCCGGTGACTTCAGGGGCACCTTTCGAAACGGATTCACCCGTTTCGGTCGGCGCACCTTTGTCTGCTTGTGACCTTGAGTGGCACCTCTCGAAACGGATTTATCCGTTCCGGCAGCGCACCTTTGTAACTTTTTTCCTATGAAAGCGTCTCTGTCCGCTTTCTGTTTGTAGCTAGGGAAGTAATAGTCCACCACGGCAGAGCCCCGCATTACCACAGTAAGGCTAGATACTCTGAGAGGTCGCCCTGTATCTCAGAGGCACCGTTGGGGACACATGTTTAAGGCACAGGATATCATTCACTCATCAGCACGGTATGCTAACACCTTGAGTTAAAGCCTTGTGTTCATCTTAGCTTCGGATCTCGTTCCATACCGTGGCAACAAGAGTTGCCGATAACCAGCAACTCTAAGGCGCGGTTTAAGGAACATTAAAATAAGCAATTTTCGTAGTTCCTGTTTAGTCTAATGATTAAGTTCTACCTACATTCTACTGAAAAGAACAACAGGCATTTTCTCCATTCATTGAACTCTAGAAAAAAAGGAGCTCCCTCCAAAAAAACTTATGTACAATAAGGGCCAAGTACCTATTTACAAATCTCGGCTTCTTAAAGTACTGAGATCTAGAATTAGACCAAATTCTGTCCACAATTTTGTTCCACTGTTTTTTGACTTGACAAATTTTCAACTTTATCTTGTTAGATCGCAGTAGGTACTTTAAGAGGCTAATATTTTTAAATAGGAGCTTGGTGCTTATTTTACTTAAGTGTTTTTGATGGGATTTCATTTACTGCCTAGTCCGTAAATGTAAAAGTGTAATTGTCTTTTGTCACTAAAATTCCACATATATCATTATAAGAAAAAACATTTACTTACAGTAAAAGGCGGAATAAAAATATCTACTATGTTAGTATGTGATCTTAAACTATATATTCACTTAAAAGTAAATTTCAAAAGTAATTTGTCAAGGCGGGGACGTCTGTAAAACGTTTATGATCCGTGTCGCAACGAGCAAACTGCGAGAGCAAGAGGTCAAGCAATTTATTCGGAAACTAGTTTTCAACTTTGGGCAACTCAAACAGGTAAACTGGACACAATAAATTTAAACTTTTTCATCTGAGGACAATAAAATATTTAACCGCAAAGCATAACCTTAACGACGGGATACAATAATGTTCTTAGAATATACAGGGAAAAAAAATAAAAAGCCAAAAATTATATCGACTTAAAAAAATTAATTTAAAATTATGAAATAATATTTTTTTATACATATACTAAATTAACCTACAAAAACGAAACTAAAAGTAGATACAAAACAAAATAAGGGCCCAAAATTTGCCATCAATGCCATTTAATAATAATTAACTAAAATAAATAAAATTATTTAAAATATAATCAAACCAGAGTAAAGAATACATTTTATTTAAATATCTTTAATTTTTTAAATAAATTTGGTACGTGTATTTCTTAAAAGCTGGCACCGACTTCAAAAAAAATCCTCTAATTTCTTTAGTACCTACTTTTGATTCCATTTTTGTAGGATAGTTACTTAATATATGTGTAAAAAAATATTATATCATAATTATGAGATAATTTTTTCAAGTCGAGTTAAATTTTTTTAGTTACCTTTTTATCTTGTTATTTTTAGTTTTAAGTAAGCACTAGAATATTTGTCGTAAATATTTTGTTGATGATATTCTTACATGCACTAGAATTTGACCAAGGTTTTAAGATTGTATCCTTTTGACACCCTACCCAGAGCTTGCATTAATAAGGCAGGCCGTTACAAGCATTAGGTAGTCCACCAGTAGCCCTTGAACCCTTAAATTTTAGGGGACCGCTACCCTTTAGCCAGACCTCGACTTTTATGTTAAGGGGTCCTTTTAGGACAATTACACAAATTTTCAAAGTGTCTCAAGATCCTACTCAAAATTGTTTACCAGCTCTCCTACAAGTCCGAGAGCTGGTGCACAATTTTGAGTAGGTTCTTGAGATATTTTAAAAATTTGTGTTATTGTCTTTGAAGGACCCCTAAACACAAAGTCAAGTATGGCTAAAGGGTAGGGGGACGCTACCTTTCAGCCAGACCTTGACTTTGATGTTAAGGGGTGCTTAAAGGACAATTACACAAATTTTCAAAGTGCCTCAAGATTCTACTCAAAATTGTTTACCAGCTCTCCTACAAGTCCGAGAGCTGGTGCACAATTTTGAGTAGGTTCTTGAGATATTTTAAAAATTTGTGTTATTGTCTTTGAAGGACCCCTAAACACAAAAGTCAAGATATGGCTAAAGGGTAGGGGGACGCTACCTTTCAGCCAGACCTTGACTTTGATGTTAAGGGGTGCTTAAAGGACAATTACACAAATTTTTAAAGTGCCTCAAGATTCTACTCAAAATTGTTTACCAGCTCTCCTACTAGTCCGAGAGCTGGTGCACAATTTTGAGTAGGTTCCAGAGATATTTTGAAAATTTGTGTTATTGTCTTTGAAGGAACCCTAAACATAAAAGTCAAGATATGGCTAAAGGGTAGGGGGACGCTACCTTTCAGCCAGACCTTGACTTTGATGTTAAGGGGTGGCTTAAAGGACAATTACACAAATTTTCAAAGTGCCTCAAGATTCTACTCAAAATTGTTTACCAGCTCTCCTACAAGTCCGAGAGCTGGTGCACAATTTTGAGTGTTCTGAGATATTTTAAAATTTTGTTATTGTCTTGAAGGACCCTAAACACAAAGTCAAGATATGGCTAAAGGGTAGGGGACGCTACCTTTTCAGCCAGACCTTGACTTTGATGTTAAGGGGTGCTAAAGGACAATTACATAAATTTTCAAAGTGCCTCAGATTCTACTCAAAATTGTTTACCAGCTCTTCTACAAGTCCGAGAGCTGGTGCACAATTTTGAGTAGGTTCTTGAGATATTTTAAAAATTTGTGTTATTGTCTTTGAAGGACCCCTAAACACAAAAGTCAAGATATGGCTAAAGGGTAGGGGGACGCTACCTTTCAGCCAGACCTTGACTTTGATGTTAAGGGGTGCTTAAAGGACAATTACACAAATTTTCAAAGTGCCTCAAGATTCTACTCAAAATTGTTTACCAGCTCTCCTACTAGTCCGAGAGCTGGTGCACAATTTTGAGTAGGTTCCTGAGATATTTTGAAAATTTGTGTTATTGTCTTTGAAGGACCCCTAAACATAAAAGTCAAGATATGGCTAAAGGGTAGGGGGACGCTACCTTTCAGCCAGACCTTGACTTTAATGTTAAGGGGTCCTTAAGAGACCATTACACAAATTTTCAAAGTACCTCAAGATCCTACTCAAAATTGTTTACCAGTTTTCCTACTGGTCCGAGAGCTGTGTTCACAATTTGAGTAGGTTCCTAAGATATTTTGAAAATTTGTGTTATTGTCTTTGAAGGACCCCTAAACATAAAAGTCAAGATATGGCTAAAGGGTGGGGGGAGGCTATCTTTTAGCCAGACCTTGACTTTGATGTTAAGGGGTCCTTAAAGGACAAGTACACAAATTTATAAAGTGCCTCAAGAACCTATTCAAAATTGTTCACCAGCTTCCCTACTATAGTGTTTTGCCCTCGTGGACTTCGCGATTTTGACAATTTTGTTTTTTCCCGTTCTCGTAGGATATGGGCCCCTTTTCCATCGCGACACATCGCTCCCGCACTGTTTTCGATCACACACTCTCTGGCAAGATTAAAAAAAATCTTTATAAAGCCCAGCAAGGTTTGTAAGAAGCCTAAGTATTAGGTACCGTGGGTGCCGGGTTTTTATATTTTTAACCTATTTTTCCCCAGTTCCATCAACGTGGTCCAAGTACAGGGACATGCAGATGCACGGATGTTGTATAGATAACTACTACCGCTGAACTATCCCCCATTAACGTCTATGTAATGTCATCCAGACATGACCTACAGTTTAACGCCGATTCCACACCCAACGGCACAAGGTGTTTACTGGAAGTCACCCATTCAATTATTACTAATCGTGCCCCTTATTTCTTAACTTCGTTGTTCTGGAATTGGTGTTTAAACGCGAAAGACGTAGATAAAGTTAAAAATGTGACGCACGGTTAATTGGACTGAAACTTGATGTGCTTGTTAAACAACAATTAAATCATACTATAAATACTAGGTGTTTACTTTTCTTTGTCACTTGTTATATTTATATTTTATTAAAAAAACTATTATATTTAATGTTGCAAAAGTCGTAAAAGTCGTTCAATTCCCAAATCTAAGTATGGATTCCGTCACAAAAGATCCACATATAACCTTCTTTCCTTTGTCTCACACAACTGAAACAGGTCCCTTGAGTTTCTTGGTGAATCGCAGATCGTTGTCCTTAACATATCCACCTAAGCTTGGCCTTGGCTCATTAGTTTCCTTTTTAAAAGACGTATATCAGTTATTGTAGGTGGTCATTCTTCCAGCTTCACCAAATTAATGTTGGCGTGCCCCAGGGCTCAGTACTGGCACCCACTCTGTTTCTTCTACACATCGATTTTCTCTCTTCCACAATCAATCTCATTTATAGTTTTGCTGACGATAGTACTCTCCACTCTTACATTCAGTTTCTTAAGCCAGTCAATAAGTCTGCTTTGGAAACCAAGCGTAGGTCAATGCGGATGTCTCTCTCACAAGACCTTAAACTTATATTGGATTGGGGCGCCAAAAATCTTGTTTAGTTTAATGCCTCAAAATGTAGTCATGTTCGCTGTCGCGAAAAGAGTCTGCCAATGCTTATCGTTACATATGAGCGGCCAAATTCTGCAGAACAAAGAGTCGTTTAATCTTGTCGGCGTTACTTTTGAGAACACTGGACCCTGAACTGGTACAAACACATTACATCCATAGCCTCAGCAGCTTACAAAAAGCTTGGATTTCTCTTTCGAGCCAGAAATTATTTCTCTTCTTCCAATCTGTATACTCTTTAAGTATTCCAAATTAGGCTCCCTTTAGAATATTGTTTTTATGTCTGGGAAATGGCGTCTTCTACAACACTTCTGGACTCTATTTAAAGAAGAGCTGTTTGTCTTAATAATGATCCCGCTCTTACAGAAAAGCTTTCTCTTCTTGCCCACCGTCGAGCTGTAGGAAGCTGTTGCTCTTCTATAGGTACTTTCACGGCTTCTGCTCAGAGGATTTGGTCAGTATAATTCCTTCTTTGGCAGCACCCAACAGAGCAACACGTAGTGCAACTTTTATGCATCTTTTTACAGTTTAACTAGAAAAGCCTCAAACTTTCCGCTTTCTTCGTTCCTTCATCCTTAGAGTGTCCAGACTATGGAACCTGCTACCAGCAGAAGTTTTTCTTTCTGCTTCCAATCTCCAAACATGTGAGTCCCGTGTAAACATAGTCCCCCTCGCCACACTTAAGACACCCACGGTACGTTAGTTCTTAGGCCTCAACCTTCATGAACTGCCCATAAATAAAGAAAATAAAAAAATAACTGTTGCATTAAAAAATTCTGTTCGGATGGCATTTAATTTAAAATATAAAAATAGAGGCAATTTTAGAAATATTAACATTACAAAAAGTGGAAGATGATTTATCAGCCGAGTTAAAAAAAAAAAAAAACTATGTGTATATGGAACTAAATGTAAAACAATCACATGAAGCCTTATCCATAATAGAGCTAACGCAAAAGACATGCACCTCTTAGTTTTAAAGGGATTAATTTACTTATTTAAAGGGTCCTAACATTATTTTCTCCTTATGAGTCAACTTAATCGAGATTTAAATTTTCTGTTAAATTCATAAAATCGCACGCACCAAAATCTGAGTATAATTTCAGTTTTGAGAAGACCTCTTTATAATAATAATATTACCATTAAAATGGATAGTGTTCCCCAAACTATTACCTATATATTCTTGAAGACATTTATTTTAGTTGTAAAGCGTATATAATGAAATAAGTTGCCTCTCACACGTACGTATTAATTAAGCTGTACAATTTCAATATATCCATATAAATAGAAGCAATTCAAGCTTACAATGTGACTAAATTGAGTATTATATAATGCAAACGAAAATTGAATAATAAAATAGGGAGCAGGGTGGGGGTCAGGTGGCAAATGTAACCCTCTAATTTCGCTTGAGGGACGGAGCCATTGTAAAGAACCCTAATTTATACATTTAATATATTTGGCATTTAAAAGCAATTACGTTGTATGTTTTGGAGTTTTAAGAATAGGAATGTATGGAACGAAACTCTCGTCTACATTTCGGCTGATATTTTGTAAAGGTATGCAATTATTTTTTTTTTATATTTCAAAAGAACAATATAATTTATTTAATTAAATTTTTAGGTAAAATAAATACCATGCAGCTTTATAGTGTACGATTTGAAGAAATCACTCAAATAAGAGTAATGCTAGTACACTTTAAGGTACTTAGTTAGGTTCTACTGTTCTACATTTCAAAATAACGTATCATCCATCTCCATGTCTTTTGTCCATGTCTAGATTAGTTCAGTTTAGATTTTTTTTCTGTCATTCTATAAATGGTGTCAGCATCTGCAGACCTCTTCAGGCAAACATTCGATAGTCTAAACATCCTGTAGATAAAGGATCGAACAAAGTAGCAACTCCAGATGGAGTATATAGAAATACATTACTCTATTAGGTGCTACCAAGGGATGAATTATATTGACTTTTCTTTAAAAAGTCAGGAAAATTATTATAGAAGAGCATCGGGTAACCTACAGCTCGTCAGGGGGAAAAAAGGAAAGCTTTTTTACAAGAGTGAGATCATTAATAAGGTGATCAACTCAGAAAAAAGCTTTCCTAAAAGGAAAGAAACGTTATTAAGGGAAACGACACTTCTTTAAACGAAATTAAGATGGCCAAGAGTTGTGGAAGATGCCATTCTTAAAACATGGGAACAGTATTTCAACCATTGTCAGATTTTTAGGTACATATTGAGGTACAATATTGATTAGAAGGGGAGAAATACTTTCTGGTTGGAAAAAGGAATCCGAGCTTTTGCGGAGCTGCTGTGCCTAGAAAAATATTGTGTTTCTGTCATTTAAAGTTATTCTTAGAAGTTTTGGCTACAACAATAAATTAATTTTTACTGCAGAACTTTGTCGTTCTTAAGTAACTAAGTAAACTTTTGTCGCAACAGTAAACATCATTGTGTTTTTGAGGTAATAAACTAGACAAGAATTTGATGCCTCGTTTCAATATAATTGTTCCATAAAAAATACATATGTATTATCCTGCAAGTATTTTCAAAATCCAGGGTAGAATCTGGCTTAAGAACCTGAATACTATAGGCGAAAGTACCTATCGTGAGTAAAACTTTGAATGGAATTGGTCGTGAAACAATAAGATTATTAATAAAGAAATAACGTTGCTGCAAGTACTGAGCCCTAGAGTACACCAGCATTAATTATCCAATTACTAACCGTGGCCGGCGTTGCTTAACGTCGCTTATCTCATAAAAAACGGTGTTTAAACTGCAGCAAAGGCCGCCAGATATGGTCAAAAATTTTAGATATATTGAGAGCAAGAAGCTTAGATTTGCTAAGAAACTGTTCCAGGTGTGTGAAACAAATAAAAGAAGATCTGCCGTGAATCGTACTGTCAATCATGTGTAATTTTGTGTCATTCCAAATAGTTTAAAATTTGGAATTTATACATTTTTTATTACCTTGCAAACAACTGGGGTAAAAGATACTGGTCTGTAGTTAAAAGACTTTGAGGTCCTTTCTTGGCCTAGACTGCAAACTTGCGGCTTTCTAGCTTTCTAAAAAATTGACCACGTCAAAGAAAATTAAAATAGCCATCACGAGCATATTTCTGGCACAAAAAATTTCTTAGTATAAGTTTAGATGATCTATAAGATTTCAAATCGATTTCAAAAAAGTTTTAAAAAAGTCTTCAAAGGCGGGAAAGGAAATACAGTTTTTTGCTTTGGGGTTCCTTCCTTTTTTCCCAAAATTTTTCTATCTTTAGCAGTAATACCCACAATTGTTTTGTTTATTGGTAGTGATTTTCCCTTTTGTCTTTTGTTTCTTTTTTTAAAAAGGTTTTTGAAAATTTAATTGGTCAAATATTTACTTCTTTAGTTGGGAAAAAATTAATAAATTCTAAATTGGGACTTAAAACAAATCTTTTGAAACATTTCCAGAACTAATCGAATAAAGTAATGCTATTATTTTGGTGTTAATTATCTATCTTCTTCTGTCATGGATGGTAAGGTCCCCCCCGGGGCCTAAACACTGGGGGGCCTAAACCTGTACTGTCCCCTTTTATGACATTCCTTTTACATGATATGGTGCCGTCATTTTGCTTACCAAACCCCCTTTTCCCCACTAATTTATCAGTCCTCTTATGGTAAATCTTAAGTCATTTTGGTCCCCCATGCCCTTCCTGGGCATTTCCTCTTAGCCCTTTTTTCTGTTAATCTCTAAATATAATGTCCCCTTTCCCTCTCCACACCATCTACATGTACTTGTTCCTTTTTTCCCATCTTTTTAGAATGCTTTTTCCAAATTTGTATGCCTGTCAGGTTTTTATTCACCCCATTAAGTCCCTTTTTGCTCATCGGTAGGGTCTTTACCAATAATTTTAATAATGCCATGATTGTCTGGGCTTTTTTTGTTTTTGGTTTTTAATTAGTTTTGGGGAAACCAATTTGGTTTTTTTGAGGAAAAAAATTTTTTTAAAAAAAAATTTGGGTTTTTTAAAAAAAGGTTTTTAAATTTTTTTGCATAAAAAAATCCCCTTTTTTAAAAATACAAATCAAGAGGGCTGAATTTTTATTAAACCTTTTGTTTTCCTATAATTTCCCGGAAGTGCTCCCAAAATTTTCAATTTTATTTTACTGATGATCCTGGTTACAGTAAAACCCCCGGATAGGTAAACAAAAAATTAAATTCCCCCTTTTAGAAACTAACTTTGTGGGTTTTTGGACTCCTGAGAACAAATTGTGCATCTAACAACTTGGGGTTTTTTAAAAGTTTAATCACTATCACCCGACCGGTAAAAATTTTTACTAGATAAAATATATTTAATGAAGATAATAAAAAATTACTAAAATATATATTCCCTTTTTTTACCAAAAATTTTTTCACTTTTTCATTTTTAAAATATCCAATTAATTTTGGGCTGTTTAAAAACCCTCCCTTTAAAAAGGGATAATTAAATTTAAAAAAATCTTTGAAAAAATTTAAATAATTTTATAAAGAAAAAAGATTTCCGATTAAAGTTTTGAATGTCTGATGATTAAAATTTCTTTGGAAAAATTTGGTTGGCGTCTTATTTTGGAGCTAATAATGCAAAAAATTTAAAATTGATTTTGGTTTCCTTTGGGGGTTTTTTAAAATTGAACTGTTTGAAAAACTTTTGGGCTTCAGAAATAAATACCCTTAATCATTTCTTGTCTGCCTTTAAAGTATTAAAAGTTAGATTTACTTTTTAAAGTTAACTGTATTTAAAATTTACAATTTTTGTACTCTGTTGTTTAAACTGTATCGATTTTTCTTAAGTATTTATTAAATTTTATTTAACTTTTTAACGCATTTTTGGTTATAAAAAAATTAATTAAAACATTTTTGGTTAAAATTTTTATCTAATTTAGGAAAAACTAAATAAATCTTGAAACATTTTGGGTAAAAGAAAGATTCATTTATTTTTAAAGCTTTCCAAAATTTGGAATTCTTTTTTAAGAAAAAGAAAGTCCCCTTTTCCCGTATTTAGTGTACTATCTTTTGTTCAGATCAAACTTGTCCCCGGAGTAACATTTCATCTAAAACACCCTTTGGGTTCCCAATCCAAAGAAAAGCAATTTGCCTTATTATTTATACCCTTTCAAAATTAAAACCTCTTCCTCTTGCCTTCCCAGGGCTGTAGAACTTGATCCCCCTTTTTTGTGGGTTTGCTCTGAATTTTCTTTAATTTCTTTTGGGCCTGTCAAAAAGGGCTAGTTAGACTTCCCTTATCTTTTTTATTTCCACACCAAATTTTAAACCCCTGTTTAATACGTTCTTAAAGACCCATTTCCATGGTTTTCAAGCATGCTTGGATTGTCCCCAATTTTTATTTTAGCTCTTTATTATGTCTGTTTTCTTTAATTAGTATGAAAACAAAAAAATTCACCCTTAGTGCTTTACTAAAGAATGGCTTTGGGAAAATAAAAATTTTTATATCCAACCCGGGTTTTGTTAAAAAAACGGGTTTCTTTTTTGAAAAAAATGTTTTTTCCCCTTCAATCTTTTTTATTTTTCCCGGGAAAAGGTCTAGTTTCTAAAAAGACAGATGTATTAATATCATTTGGGCTTTTTGTTTTTTAAATCTCCCATTATTTTCCCAAACCCTCTCATTCGTCCTGTTCCCTTTTAAAATTTGAAAGAAACAGGGGGTTTGGGTTTTGTTTATATTCGGTTCCCAAATATTCCCTTTTGTCATTTTTGATTCAACCTTCTTCTTTTAAAATTTTATATTATGTTAATATCCCAGTCGGACTGTTGAAATATTTTTTCGTTTTTAAAAGGAATTGTTGTTAAATTGGAAAGACCATTTTTTTATTGATTAAATCTTACAGAAATTTTCAAAAACAATGTATTTAATTTAAAATAGGAAATTTCACAGTTGATATCTTCCCTTTTTTTTTTGTTAAAATTTAAAACCCCCTTTTAAAATTTAAATCAATAAGGGCATTTAATACTATGGTTTTTTTTTGGGAAAACCTTTATAAAAAATTGTTTTTACTGATATCCCCCCTGAAAAATTGTCCCATTTTTCCCTTTCCAATTTTTTTCCCCTGTTTTGATAAGGTCCAAATTTTTTTTATTTTCTCTGGGAATCGAAATTAAAATTGGAGGTCCCCAAACAAAAAAACCAAAAAAAAAATAGTGTAGTATTTTTTTCTTATGATGTTAAACATCTTGCGATCTCACTTGTTTTGTCTGAATATCCAATAATTTTCAAAACATTTATTTCCACCTTATTCTTAAATTTAAGGGTTTCCCTCATGACATTTGTCTTTTATAAAAAAAAAGGAAAAGAAAATTAAAAGGTACATTTGGCAAAAACCTCTTCCCCGATGTTTGGTTTTACCCAAAAAAAAAATGAACTTTCTAAATGTTTATTTTAAGAGTATATTGACAAATTTTTTAATTAGATAAATAATAAAGGGGGTAAACATTTTATTTTAAAATAGGTTTTCTTCTTATTTAAGGTTTTAATTTAAAAATTTTTTTTTATTTCTTTAATACCAAATAACTTAAAATTTTCAGAAAAAATTAAAAAAAAAAATTATAAAAATTAATTTTTTAGGGGGTTATTATCAGAAAAAAACCAAAAAATTCGGTTTTTTTTTTGTCCAAAATATTATTTGGAAAAAGGGTTTAAAATTAAATTAATCTTTAAAAAAAATAGTTTATTCATAAAAAGAGTTAAATTTTTAGTTTTGAATGTTGGAAATTTAAAATTTAAAATAATTGTTATTTCTAAATTACTCCCTTTTTTCAATTTTTTTTTAACCCCCAATTTTCCCTTTGGTTTATTTTTAAAAAAAAAATAATTTAGAAAATCTTAGTTGACCATACCCCATTTTTGGACCCGTTGGTTTAAAAATAAATATTTTAAATATATTTTTTAACATTGCTTTTTGGTTTAAGGTTTTAATATTTTTGTTTTTTAAAATATAAAATATCTTTAATTTTTTCTTAATTTTTTGGGTCTTTTTATTTGCTGTCCTAAGGTTATGCTTGCGGTTAAATATTTTATTAGAGGAAAAGTTTAATTTTTTTTTCAGGGTTTTCCTGTTTGAGTTAAAAGTTAAAAAATAGTTTGAATAATTGCGACCTTTATCTTTGGGTTTTGCTTAGACATGTTTTACTTTAGGCCCTCCGGCCCGACAAATTACTTTGAAATTTTCTTTAAAGTTTAATGTTTAAAAACCCTCTTGGTGGTTCATATATATTATTTCATTTGACTGAAAAAAAAACAACGTAAAAAATTACTCCGTCTCAGGCATTAAGTCTAATTACTCCGCTGAAGAAAATTATTTTAAACTTTAAAAATAATTTCATTTATCGTTCGTTTTTGGAAAAAAATTTCCTAAATTAAAGGGGTTAAATGGGTTTTTTAAAAATTTTTTTAAAACGTAGTTTCGTATTTCAAAAATTTATATACAATTTTTATAAAAAAAATTTTATAAATTTTCTAAGCCACCGTTCCGAATTAACGTTCAAAGTTTGTAATTTGTTTATATTTCTCCCCTATATCATCTGTAGCTGTAATAAAAGTTTATCGACTTTTTCAAAGTGTCAAAATCTGTACTACATATTTTTACTGAAAATATTGATACGTCATCTGCTTTTTATAGGAGAAAAAAAACAACAGTCTTTTAATGTTGAAAAACAATATTTGGTTCAATGCTGAGTTTTTAAAAGTAATTCAACCCAAGTTATCAACGAATTCGTTTGCTTTTTTGTTTGTACGGTGCTCTAAAAAAAATTATGCTTAGATCAGTATCGTTTTATGAAAAAAAAACCCATTTGCAATTGCTTGTCTTCCTTCAACATTTTTTTGGTTAAAACCCAGTTTTTTTGGGTTTGGGTTTATCAGCTAGACAAGATTGGGTGGAAATTGCCCAATAATAAAATGAACCAATTCAGACTTTATCTCCTTGCCCCGGGAAAAAAAACTTTTTAAACAATTTTTGCAACTGTAAAGGATCAGTCTAAATGGGGTTTTGCAAAAAAAGTTAAAATTTTTTTTTTTTGGCATACGAATTTCAGGCCGTCGTATTCTAATTTAAATCATTGGCAAGTTTTAATTTTGACGAACACCCCAAGCCCCCCCCATTGACACTAATTTTACACCCAGAATGATGAAGAAGAAGGCGTTAAGAAGAAAAAAAGTCAAGAGGAAGAAAAGATTAAGAAGAGGACAATAAGAAGAAAAAATTTAAAAGTTATGATCGGACGAATAAATTTTCTACTGTTTTTTTAATTTCCATCGCTTTTATCAATTCCAACCGTTGAATATCTGTTATTTTGCAATAGTTTCCAATTAAACAGATTCACAACAAAAATTTGGAATTAGGGAAAAAAAACTACTGTGGGCCCCCCGTTAAAAGAACGCTGTACACTATCAAAGTGGCGTGGAAAAGTTTGCATAAATAACTTCCCAACTTAAATCGTTATATCAAAGACGGTGGCTTTTAAAAAAAAAAATTAGATACCTTTTATAGATAATTTTATGTTTTAAATTTTATGAAAAATAATTTTATGATTTAACACCGTTCTGAAGAAACTCGCCCAAACAATTTTTTGACCTTTGACCTCTATTTAATTTTCCCCCGTACCGGAACGATGGGGAATTTTGAAATATTATTGAATCATGTTTGAACAATTTTACCCACTTTTAGCTTGATCTAAATTTATGTAACTTCCTTTTTTGGTTTAATTTGATCAAATTATATATTCCCTTACCCGTGCAAAGCTTGTAATTCTAACTATGTTTTGTGTCATTCTCTAAAATGTGTAATATTTTGATATTTTGACGTAAACGCTATCACCAAAGTTCCACATGGCCCAAATTCACCTGGATTACCTTCATTAACTTCTGATTAATCTGGCATTCAGATGGGTTCCATCCAATGAGCTGACAGCATAGATAGAGAAAGCATTTCATTATTGGCGATAGAATGGTACAAGCATAGTTTGTACTTACTTGTGAAAAAGTAATCCCGGGGAAACCTTTTCCATCACTTTCACATGACCTTTCCCTTTAACATTTTTTAATTTTTAAAAAAGTACTTACACAAAACTAAAATTTAAAAATTGTAACAAAATAACCCAAAACCAACAACAAACATTAACCCCCACGCAAAAATTTAATGTTTTCATCTGTCAAAAAGCCGAAGGTGGCCGAAAACAACGACTATTGTCGTTGGCTGAGAAAAGCCTCTACAAAAATGTTTTTTTGTACGTTGTCGCTTTATAGTAGCTGCACACAAAATAGTATTTTGACATCATTACTTTTTTTGTGTAATACTTTATAGTATAAATATAATTTTCACGGTTAAATACCCAAAGGGGGGGAAACAATTTGGTTAATTTTGGATAAATTAGTAAATTTAATCATATACATCAATAAAAAACAGAAGATCATAATACTTTTTCGACAAAAATATTCCCGTGGACCATTTCGGGTTTTGGGATTTATTGTTTGAGGGAAGAGGTTCTTCATCGCTCGCCAACTAGAATGGTGATGCCCGCTTATGCCAAATCAATGCTTTCTCCAATTAATCTAACAGCTCATTGGTTCTATCTATACTCTTTTTAACTACTAAATGATTAATAAAATAATAAAAATTCGCTTGAAATTTTTTTTCTAATATTTCGTTGATAAAAGACACAGCTATGTAAACTAAAACGAGTTGTTTTGCTAACAAAGTGAAATCAAGTATCTACACATATATCGATTGCATAGATTTCTGCTTAAAAGGTGTTTCTCGAAAATAATACCCACAAGGTTAAATGGCTTTTCCTTCTGCATATTTTTAATAGTATAAATAAAATATGAGTATTACAACTTTTTTCGCCGAATTAAACTTTGACAAGATGTTTGGTGTCCTGAGGCACAGCATGAATTTAGTGAAATCTAGAATATCGATCATCTAATTGATATTCGTTTAAGTAAAAGACCGCAAAAAAAAACCTTTTCGGAAAAACGTCCGTATCATAAAAAATTCAAAATGGGTAAGATGGGTCTAAATTCAGGAAGACACCCAGCCCATCAGCTCGGAGGATTTCTTGGTATTAAAAGGAAAGAGAGTACGCTTGATTTGCTTTACCTTAAATATGATTTAAGAAATTTAATGGGGAAATGAGGCAACTGTAACCTTATTTTATTAATAACAGAACCAGTAATTTTTGAACTATCATTAAGTTTTATAATGGTTTTCTTTTCCGTTTCCTTTTAAAAAACATTTTTATTGTGGTAAGCTCAATTCATTACATTATATTTATATTTGTTTATATATGACATACTATATGGGTTGTGAAAGGATTTTTTTTTAAATTTAGTATAGTTCCAACAATTTTTATTTTGAGAACTATTGGTCAAATAGATAAATGTTCTAAATAAATGTATACAGTAACATAAGACCTAATTTTTTATATTTACAATGGGTCGTTCTTAAGTTGTTAACATGTAGGAATTGGTGTATTGACCATTTATTGTTTCAGGAACTTTAAAGTTTAATATTTAGAACCTATTTTTTTATTCTTTCTATTTTTCTACTTGAAATTAATCTCAGCCAGTTTTGCTAACTTTCTAAATTAAAATCATTTGTACGGTTATATTTTTTTAAAAATTTTAGTTGTAAGAACTATTGAAAACATAATTTTAAACATTTTAGCTGGTTTTTTTATTTGGCTTCGATAATTTTTATTTTAAGGGCAAAGTGAATATTTTAATATCAGTAACTCAGAGAGATAATAATAAATTAGAAATATTACAAAACAAACGACTTGCCTTAAGGTTATATTATGTTGGACAAAGAAAAAGAGAAATTATCTGAATTAGTTTTAATATAAAAATAATATTAATATATATATATATATATATATATATATATATATATATATATATATATATATATATATATATATATATATATATATATATATATATATATATATATATATATATATATATATATATATATTATATATATATATATATATATATATATATATATATATATATATATATATATATATATTATTTTTATGATTTTTTTGTTAAGGTTGACAAAAAAAATTTGGAAAGCAATTTGCCTTTTTCATTATATTGTGTTTTTTTTCAAGTTTATTCTAAAAACTTTCAAAAATTTTAAAAATTACAATTAAGGTTTTTAAAACCTACCGTTCCCCATTGTTTTTTAGACATACATTTAAAATCTCACTTATATACGTCATTTAACAGATTAAAATTCGTAAAAAAAAAAACAAAAATACAGGATAAGTACCCCACCTTGGAGTTGTTTGATTATTTCGATGCATAACTTGTTCGTTTTAAAAAGGGAAAGTATTATTATTTTTTTAATATTACAGATAAAATTTTTTTATGTTTTCTTTTTAAGGGTGTTATATTTAAAAAAAACATAATAAATAATCAATTTATAAATGTAAAAAAAACTATTTTAATTCTTGAATAAAAACTTGAAAATTGCCTCACTTTTTGTTTTTTTAGTTTTCCTACTGTACGATAATCTACTTGTTTGAATAGGTAACTATTAAAATTAACAATGTTATATGTTTCGGTAAAAATACAAAACTTGTTACGAAACAAAATTCTTTATAGAATCTTGACAAAACTAGAGTTAAAACTGTTATCGTAAAGCCTTAAAAACGTATAATTTTTGAAAATTAGCTGATCGAGTTGGTTCGGGTTAGTTTTGGTTTAAATGGCTGTTTTATAATTTTTTTAAATCTCATATAAAGAAAAAAAAATTGGTTGGGATGTCTTAACATATTTTTACCCACAATGAAGGGTTAAGCCCTGCGGAAAACTCTTTTGTTGATTTTGGAAACAAGGTCAAATAAAAAGCGAGGGATGTTGTTCTTTAAAGTATTGAAACAAACAAACAATTTTTAATATTAAGAAATGGCGGTGCTGTAGCCGTTTACCATCGACATGAAAAGTCCAAGATGCTCGCAGGATAACATGAAAATTTTTTAAACCAAAAAAAAGCAGCATTTTCTTAATTTACATGGGGTACAGCTAGTGAAAACACGTATGAATTTTAAAAAAATTGATTTTGGGTATTTGATAAGTGTTTGGGAAAAAGAAAGGCAATTTTCCACCTAAAAATATCATTATTTTCCTAAAATTTCCCAATAATTATTAAAAATTATGTGATGCTGCGTACTGATGCTCTGAATATGTAAAATTTGAAAACCCCCCTTTCAAAAACGGGGTTTTAAAATTATCCCTTGGTTTGAAATAAATTTTATATATAAAATATGATGCAATAAACAAACACAATGAAAAAAAATTTTATTTACAACGGGGGGTAAAAAAGGTTTTCCCAAAAACTTTCTAAGTGTGGTGTCCACTTTACGAATTTTTCAACTGTTACTTTACCACTAATGCGGTAAGTCATTGGACTTTTCAAAAAATGTTTATTTAAACATCGTTTAACAATTATTACTTTTCGTAATTTTCTAACATACTGATAATATACTAAAGTTAACCCCAATAATCCAAATTCTCCCATTTCCTATATTTACGACTGCGGAATTGAAATGTTTTTTTTCCCCGTGATGTTATTTTGACAATGGCTCACACTCTAGGTTGATGGTTTAATCAATTTCTAGTTTAAATGGGATAAACGTCGAAAAATTATTACCCCAAAAAAAAACCCGATGTTTTAGATAAAATACTATCCCATAACTCGAGGGGTAAACGTTTAGCGCATAAGTGAACGAAAAAACTCGCCTTTGCTCGTTTTGAACTTCACTAGTGCTAATTCTACCACCTTGTTATACAGGTTTTCTAACTACGTACGAAACTTCGAAATTGGCTAGGTCTTTTTTAAAAAAAAAAAGTTCTATGAACATGGGTCCAGAGTTGCTTCGTTTCTAGATAGGGTTGAGTTTAAAGAAAAATCGAATTTTTAAAAAAATCATAAATATTAAAACCGATTTGTAAAAATTTGTTCGTTATTTGAGTAATAGGTGCTTTTTAGCTCTAACTAGATTGAAATTATTGGCTCAGTGGCGTCTCGTGAGCACCAAAACCCCATATTATTGACAAAAAAAATTACCCCCATGACTTTTCTTATGGTTTTATATTTTTAATTTAAAACAATAAATACAACTTTTTCCCCTCTGTGTTTTCTTCAAAACTAACTGGTTTTTCGAGAAAAAAATAAACCCATAGATATAAAGCAAAGAATTCCCTTTTCATTTTTAAACTTTGTTGTATCAACATTCATAATGTGTAGAAAAGGACTTCCGATCAAAAATTCCCTGCAGGCAACGTCGCAAATGTTTAGAAACCCCAAACGTGCGGACCACCAGTGGAGTAGTTCTTTTTCAAAACTATTATCTATAAAAATTACAAGTATATTTTTGGATATTATCAATGATATCTATTTTAGGGGCTCAATTCAAAAAAAGGGTGTGACAACTTTGTTTTCGACGTTAAATAAACCAAATGGTAATACAATAATTAAACTTATTTATCATAAAGCGACATTTTTAAAAAACTAGCATTGTTACTTAACATGAATAAACTTAAATCTTTTACTTTATCGCAATTGCCCGTGTTTTTATCTTCATCCCTATCACGATTTTTATAGATTTACTTTATGTCATAAAAGGGATAAGATCATCTGACAGCCACCTCAAAGTTTACTATAAATCAAAAACATGCAATACCATTTTAAAAATAGAGGAGGAAATTATGGACCAAAAATGTTTATTTTTAGTACGAATATCAAAATATAATTGGGAGTTTTTAGGAAAATTAAAATTTGGCATTGGATTTAATAAAAAATCTATTTTTAGCATCCTTTCTTTGGGAAAAAATTTTATTTTCCAAAAATTTAAAAGGTATTTAACTTTTTTTGTTTTAATGTTTTTTGATTACGAAAAAGGTGAGAAAAAAAATCCTGTTTTTGCATATAATTTATTTTATTCAGTAACAATATTTGTATTTTAACTAATCAGAATATTTAATTATTCATTTCTTGGATAATATCGGGGTCAATAATCTGAAGATTTTGACAATTTGCGGTAACTGCCCATTCTTTCAAATCCAACTAGGAAAAAAACCCTTTTTCTCTCAAAATTAGAAAAACCCTTTAAAAAAATTTTATAATTGAAATTGGTTATGCTTTATTAATCTAATAAAAAAAATTTATAACCAAAAATATCCTTGATGGTTACTTTCAATCGAAATAAAATAATTAAACAATTTTTCGTTGGGTTTTATATAAATTTTAAAACTAAAATAATTTTTCAAATTGTTAATCTGCACAAAATATCATAAAAATTATTAACAACAAAAAATTTAAAATTTTTGCCATGTAGCGTCAATGGTGAAGAACTGTTTAACTTCTGAAAAAGAAGATTTTATTACGATCCAGTTTACAAAATGCACTTCACCATTTTTGGGTTTTTTTTTAAATTAAAAAAAAAAATACATAAATATTGAAAAATTCTCTTATAACATTTAAAAAAAACAAAATCTTCTGAGCTGGGTTTACGAATGCAACTCTCACAACACAAAAAAAACTCTAATGACGACCTTCGTGACCTAGCCCTACAAAAAAATTTTGAATAAACTACCAAGGTGTTGCCCATCTTGCCGTTAATATTCGTTATGATTATTTGAGAATAATATTAATAAAACAAAAAAAAATTAACTAAAAACATATTTCTGTCGCTGGGTCAAAATTATTGCATAATGATGTATTCATAATCCTTTTTAGATTAAAAAAAAAAATATAAAAGACAATATCCTAAATTCGCCAATAAGGACATGCAAAGGGGTTTATTGTCAAGCACGTTTGACCTCAAGTGTCGGAGTGTTTAGTTATTTTTAAAATTGTAAACGGGTTTCTCCCTCCTTATATATCATTAAAACCACATTAATATTCAAAAAGTTTCCCCCAAACCAAATAAAATAAAAACCAAAAATAAAAAAAAACAATTTCAATCTTAAATAAATGAAAAAAATCCCCTTTCCAAAAAATACGGGACTGCAATCGATTTGTTTTTCAAAAAACTACAAAGTTTTTTGGTTCAAATCGTTTAAAGGGATTTTTAGTATTTAAATATCCGTTTTTTTTTAAGTGTCAAACACTCTGACAAATCGATTGCAGTACTTTTTTTGAAAGGTGCACTTTTTGCTCATTTCTTAAAGGTCAATTGTTTTTTATTTTGGTTTTTATTTTATGTTTAAATACTTTTAAATAATTAATGTGGTTTTTTTTTTTTTCTCGAAAACGAAGCTAGATATGAAAAACATAGGAAAGTAAAGTTGTATTTTTAGTTTTTTTTTTAAAAAATATAAAAAACTATAAGAAAAAGTCTTTGGGTTCTTTTTTTCCCCAATAATAAGCTGTGGTGCCGGGGCCCTTTTGAAAAATAATTTCAATCTGGTGAGCTAAATAAGCACCTTATTACTTCAAAAAATTCAAAATTTCGACCAAATCGGTTTGGATTTTATGATTTTATAAATACCATTTTTTCTTTAAATTTCCCAACCCTGTATCAAAACAGACAAGGGTTTATGTAATTTTTTTGCCTGGGCCAATTTAACCTCGAAGTTTTGTTTTAAGTTAGGAAACACCTTATAATATATATTACGGAATTTAACGATTTGGTGCAAGATAAAAAAAAAAAAAAAAAAAAGGTGGCAGTTACCCAAAATTTTAAATTGACAGGTGCGTATTAACGCATATGGGGTTTCCCGTCTTTTTGGGGGAGAGGGCACCCCGCAGGAAGGGGGAAATTTAAAAGATTTTTTTTGGTTTTAAATTTCCCCGTTTTACATTTAAAGCTTTAAAAGTATCTTTTTTAACCAAATCAATTTTGGGGTTTTATGGGTTAAACTCTCAAAATTAATAAACAGTGTCAAAATGTCATGTACAAAAAACAACTTTGGCAAAGTTAGTGTATATTAAATGTATCTTTATCAGCTATAAAGAATAGAATACAAACACCCTCAACCCACACTAATTTTTTATAAAGGGTTTTTCCCTTTAAAAAAACCTTTTTTTTGGGTTTTTAAACTTTCCCAAATTTATCATAAAAAAAGAAAAAAAAACCAAATTAAAAGACGTTAAAGCGTTGGTCGGATGGTGCGAATACCCGCCACGCTTTTCTTTTTTCTACCTGGCTGTTGCGACGCGGGTGTTGCCGAGCTTACCTGTTTGCTTAATGGTCGGTTCAGTTCCCTTTCCCCAAGAAATGCCGGTGTTCCCCACCATCCTCACTGTGAACAAAGGGATCACAGTAGCTGCCGAAACAATTGAATCGTTAGATATGTATTGGTTTTCCGAGCATGTTTATTTTGTTTTTTAAAATTTCTTTTGCCCTTTTAAAAAGAAAAAAAAAAGCTGAAAACAATTTTATTTTGGGGTTGGAGCATGTTAAAGTTTGGGCTCTGATTAAAACAAGTGAAAGTATATTTTTTGGATCGAAATGTGATCTTCCTTAATAATATGTCACTTTTAAAATTTCACTATTTCCACTGTAATTTTTTTGTGAAACAAACTTATTAATTTTTTTTATTTATGTATTCGCTTTCTTAAGATAAATACAATATTTTATATAAACAAATAAAACAATTTTTAAAACTAAAAACAAATAGGTGGTAAGTAAAAAAACAAAGGCAAAAAGTTTATTATCTTCTTTTTAAAAAAAGGGGAAATAGGGGTAGATTTTTCAAAGGCTTTTAAAAGGTGAGATATCTTACCAAATTTTGGGTTTTTTATTTTTTAAACTTGGGAAAAATCCCCAAAACAAAAACTTAAGCCCTGCCGTACCATGACTGTCTTAAGCAAGTTAAAAGCATTATATTAAGATTTCTTCAGACAATAAGTTTCACAGTCTCCAGGGTTAAAAGAGAAGGTAAATGAAAAGATCTAAATTTTTTTAACTGTTTTAGGAAAAAAATGCGTTATTCTTTAATTTTTATAAATTCCTATTAAGGAGGTGCAGATAACTCTTCTACAGCCCGTTTATCAAGAAGGAAAAGTAGTCCAGTCTTAACAATATTTCAAGTTAAGTTTGATTTTAAATACACACTGACAGGAGAAGAACAAACAAGGATGATGCCAGCACTAAGCTAGTCCTGAGATACAGCAGCATTAATTTGGTTAAAGCTGGAAAAAAGACTATCTGCAATAATAGATAAACGTCTAAAAAAAAATTAGGGGCCAGTACAATCCCTTTAAAAACACAAAGAAAGTTTTAAGTTAAGGAACGCATCAAGCCAGTGTCGGTTGAAAGCCTAAAGAAAAGAGTACTATCTTCGGCAAAACAGTAAATGGGATTAACTGTGAAAAAAGGTTTGGACAGAAGATAAGTTAGGAGGATGCAGGTACTATACTAAGGCCCTGAACCCAGCGCGTGAATTCTGGTTCACAGCTAGAAAAGATAACATCTGCGATAAAGATAAACGTCGATTAGAAAGAAAATTGAAGAGCCAAAAACAAAATTTAACTAAATATCAACACTAAGGAAAGTTTATTGTATTAAAAGGAACGCAATATCTTTAGCCAAGGTTAAAGCCTCCCAGAAAGATACCTTCTTTTGACAATAAAAAACGGACAACCTAAAGATTAAACATAACTTCTTACTAATTGGGGAGTGATCCGGGGGAGATCTATAGTTTTTATTTTGGGGGTTCCGAGCTCTTAAAGTCAAAAAAAGAATATTACAGCGTGTTCAAAGTTTTTTTTTGGCCAAAAAATGATAATGTAAGTTTAAAAATATTTTAATAAAAACATTAAATTTTATGTTTAAATATGTGGCAAATGGCCTCGAGGTATCTAGTTTCAAATAGGCCAAAAATTTTTCAAGAAAACCCAAGAAGCCTAAGTTTTTTTAAGTTTCATCAGTAAACTCTATCTAACATTATTAAGTTTATGTTTTAATATCTATGTTTTATTTTGTTCTAAATATTTGTTTTATTATTAAAAAAAAAAATATTTGTTATTGCTTTAAAATCCCCGGGTTACAAACAAAAAAATGGGGGTGGGGTAATTAAATTTTTGTTTTAGTGGTTCCCTAATAAGGTTGGGAACCTTTTTAAAAAAATTTTGAAAATGAATAATATTTCAAAGTTTTAAAAAAAATGTTTCTTGAATTTTTTAGTTTGTAGTTTTCTTTTTTCCTTTCTAATATAAAATTTTATTTTTTTTTTGTTTTTTGGTGTTAAACAAAATTTGATTTTTTTCTTATTTTGAGTTTTTATTTTTTGTTGGGTTGAAATCCTCTAAAAATATAAACTTTAAGGCACTTTTAGGATCGTACCCCTCTTGATATTTTAAATAAAAATTTTATAGACAAAATTTGATACTTCGCCACTTATTTCGTAATATCTTTATTAATAATATTACCATTGTTGGTCAAAAAGCTATTGCGGATCAACCTAGTATCACGATGTTTTAATAGACTTGTAATTTATAACTTCTTAGTACTAAATAATTTTATATTGGTCTTCCTTTAATTTTTAAAAATATAAAACAGTTTCTTTATAAAGGGAAGGGCCTAAGTTCCCTTAAATACTTTTCTATCTTTCTTTACAACAAAATTTTTGTTCAAAACCCAAAGACCCAAATTTTATAATATTCCCAAAGAAAAATGTATCTCCACAAAAAAACCTCCCCCAATAATTTATAGGTAATATTCAATTTAAAACGGTTAATAATGGTTTATTCTTAAAATTTTATTTAATTCCCATTGAAATTTTTTTACAGTCCAAAAATGGTTTTTATCTGCTGGGTGGTTTTTTTAATCTCTTTGAATTGCCCTTCCACCCCCACTTATGACAAACGGGACTACACAGATCCCGACTACATATAAATAAAATATTTTATATGGAAAAATATGTACCGGGTCTCCATAATAGACTACCTATTTTGATATATAAATAAATTCTATATGATATAAGTCAGTACGTTTTTTTTTTTATATTATTATCTTCTATGGCCTTTGGGATTTGAATCAACATATTTTTAATCGAGAAGGGATGTCCAAAAAATAGGAAACATTGATTTTCGTAAAAAAGGACTTTTCATTCATCATAATTTAATGTTTAGTTTTAATTCTCTTTTGGTTATTCATTCAACAACGATTTTTTTGGGGAAAACATAAAAAACTTAATAGAAGAAGATGAAGCGACAGTTCATACCTTCTCTAAAAGGGTTTTGGAGAATTTCAATGGTCAACTAAACTTATGGGGATT
>JAHBCN010004075.1:0-67662 GCA_019359885.1 Listronotus oregonensis
TTGTTAGAATTGCATGAACCAAAAACATTAGAAGAGTTAGAAATAGCGGGTCCCATACTACTAGATTTAATATCAGATATAATATTTTTAGCTCTCGCAATATGCACGAAATACGAATCTTCAAAATTTTCCCTTATTTTCAACTCTTCCTGTATTTGAACGTCATCTATGACAGATTCTAAATAAGACTGCGATTTGTCAAACTCTTGGAACAAATTTTCATACTTTTGTAATCTAGTTTCAATTTCAAATATGGCCTGATTCTTTTGCGTTTTATTGAGGTTACGAAAAGTGGTACTAAGTGCTTCTAAATAATTATTAAATAGATTTTGGCGTAAAATTAGTGACTCACGTTTCTTAATAGCAGAATTTATGTCCTTTTTACTCATTTTGAACAACCGTAGTTAGTATAACCGTAGCAGTAAAAATATAAATAAGGTAAAGAAAAAGCAATAAATAAGTTTAATAGAAAAAGTTGGACTACCAATACTTAAAATACCTCTGATTATATCAAACTCTTTCTTCCTTCAAGGTTTTAATGGCAAAATGTTCCAGAAAGCTTTCTTCGGAATGACTTCAGATTTCAGGGCCCAAAGAAAAATTTTCACTTCAAAATGAAGGTTCTATTACTTTTTCTTAATTTATCACGTCGGGGTCACCAAAAAATGTTATGTTTTTTGTAGTGTTGTTGAATTCTTGCAAGATATTAAGAAAAATAGATAAAATTATATTGACTTTTAAATGATTTTCATCAAAATATCAAAATATAAACATATATACAAGTTCAAACATATTTTCAACAGAAAGAAGCGAATGTACGTTTAAAAAAAAATAAAGAACTTTTTTTCAGCTTAACCGATTTTAATAAACTAGGTCTTGTTTAAAAGAACTTTTACCAAGGATTAAGATAAAATATTGGTATAATTAATTTATTTTTTTTTATCCCTATAGACTAATTTGTGTCAAAATTATAAATTTTGGCAATTTTTTCGAAGAATTTAAATGCAATGGTATTATTATTGTAAGCCCATTAAAAAAAAAACATAAAAAAGTAAAAAAGTTGGTGAAAACCGCATGCCGATATCTTAATTAATTCTCGACTTAATGCGGAAAAACTGCATTACTCGTGACCTTTCCTATTTTAAGCTGTCAAAAATTGACAAAATTTATAACTTTGACACAAATCAGTCTCTAGGCATAGAATAAAAAAATAAATTGATTATACTGATATTTTATTTTAAGCCCTAATAAAAGCTCTTTTAAACAAGACTTAGCTTGTCAAAATCGGTTAAGTCGAAAAAAAGGTTTTTTTTTAATGTACATTCGGCCCTCCCCTCCCTTTATTTGACAGATTGGAGAAAAACGCTTAATGGAAAAAAGTTTTTTTATTTTACGTAGTTTGTAAAAAACTATCAACGACATAATATGTTAATATGAAATATTTTTGAATAATCCGTGTTTTCAATTTAGTTCTTAGTTTTACGCCCTCTAGCGGTGAAATTAGAAACTTAAAAATAATTTTCGGCATTTTCTCGGGGCTGGTTTTACTAAGAATATTTTTTTTCGAAAGCTATGCGATGAAGGGTTTTCGAGATATCGCCGGAGGACGACATTATCAGGACACCCTGTATTTCCCTACCAAATTTGACATTTCTTAATGAAATTTCCAAAAACTATAACTACATTGCGCCAAAAAAGTATTACATAAGACTAAGTGTAAACATGTCCCAGTGTAAATCCTAATATCTTCTCTAAAAAATGAGCTATTAAGTTAAACAACACGTTAAAAAAGAGCAGGGCTTTAAGGTTTTAATAATAAATAAAATCTGCTACTGTCGGTGAATCTTTCCATATAATGTGCATTTTTCCACAAAGCAATTTATGTTTTCATGTTGTATAATATACTATATTTTCGTTACCGAAACTCAACAAGCCACTTAGTAAAAATGATATAGAATACCAATTAGTGATAGAAAGAAAAAATCTTTCTAACTTAATTCTTATCTATATCTATATATATAGTCGGATGCAAAATTTTTGCTCGACGGCTTATCATTAAAGTTAACATTGAATTAATTTGCCCTAATTAAATTATATTTGTAATTTTTAGGGTTTTTAAAAACTCTAATTAAAGCATAAAATATAACTTGTATACATATATGCAACTAAAGTCTTTAAAAATTTTCATAACTTTGTATGAAAACTAGTTTTAACTCTACGTTTTTATGTTTACGATCTTCTAATAAAATTAAAGAAAGTTGGGTTGTTAAAATTACCTACAAAAGTTTGTGCTTTTACGTTTAAAGCCTGCTTCCAAGAACTTTTAAAAAAGTACTTGTGTTTTCTAAAAAGGTAAAAAAGTTTAGGTCTGACTCAGATAACTTTTTAACAACGGAAATGTATAGTTGGATCTGTAGTAGAACAAAAATTTGGAGCTCTTTGAAAAGAAAAAAAGTAGCTAAAAAAGTTTGATTTTTATTAGCCGACGCCTTGACTTGTTATAATGTGGCGCTTCCAGCAAGTGTTTGTAAAAATAGTCCATATAAAAAGTAAAGGAGGCCTCCAGTAAAAATCAAACCTTTTAGCTACTTTTATATGTTTTTTCTTTTCAAAGAAAATAAAATTCTCATTTTAATACTCATTCAACTAAAAAAACTCATAAAAAAAACAAATAATAGGATTTACTAAGCTATATACAGGGTCTTTGATTATATTTACGTTGCATCTGGAGCCTTAATTTTTAAAGATAAAAAAAATGTTTTATATAATAATTGTAGGTTTTTTTCCGTATTATCTTTAAAAATTAACAGTAAAGAAATACCGCATTAGAAAAATGAAAAAATATAGGCAACTTTAACTTTTTTAAATGAAACACCCTGTAGTTATATTATGCACTACAATAAAAGATCTTTTTTTCCTGATTTCAAATAATATATATATATATATATATATATATATATATATATATATATATATATATATATATATATATATATATATATATATATATATATATATTTATATATATTTATTCATAATATTCGGTTTAACGGTTTTTGAGATATTTTACCTTAAATCATAATTAAATTGCAAAAAATGGTCATTGGTATCAAGAAAGCCATGAAAACAATAAAACTGTTATATTTTATAAATTTATAATTAAGTTATTTTCTACGTATCCTCCTTGATTTTGGATACATTTAAACAAATTTCCCCTTATTTTATTATTGACAGACGCAAAAATAGATTGTTAATAATTATTGTTTAAATTAAATATTTCATCTTCTATTCTTTGCCTTAGAACGTTAAGATCTGAAGGCCTATTGTAATATACCCTGTTTTTTAAATCTACCCACAAAAAAAATCTAGAGGATTTAGGTCCAGGCTGTTCGCTTGCCATCTTATAGTACCATGACTACCGAGGTCAAATATCATATTATTGGTTGAATGATAATTGATGAATATCAGAAATTGGTATTCGCTAAAACTTATTGCATAATGAGGTCTGGTGTAGTAAATTATATAGTGGATAAATATATATATATATATATATATATATATATATATATATATATATATATATATATATATATATATATATATATATATATATATATATATATATATATATATGTATATATAATTACCTTGAAAAAAAGGAGGATATCCAAATCTTTGTTTGTCATATTGTGCTCACAGCCTTTTCTTTTATTTAAGGTTTTCCTTTCACAAATATCTTTTCTTACTGTTTTAATTTTTTTAATTTTTCGTTTTTGTGAATCGTGTTAGATTGTACCCGTTGTTGAGGATATAAAAAGTGATATTCCCTTTGCACTGTCATCACATTATTATTATTATTGCTCATAAAAAAGACGCACAATAGCAAGTTTTTGTTCTTCTGAATAGCCCATCGAAAAAAAAGAATATAAATTATTCTTAATAGTTAAAATAATAAACTTTAACTTTATACAATATTGAGACGTGAAATTTACAAAACATAAGTCATAACAATTTTCTTGTTTCCATGGCTTTCTTGATACTTTTATTGCAATTTAATTATAATTTAAGGTATAATATCTCAAAAACAGGTCATCCAAATACCAGCGGTTTAAAAGAGTCCTGTTCAAATGGTGGTATCTTAGCATTATGCTCAGGGGCGCCATTATGTTGGAAAAAAACTTGAAGATGCTGTTCCTTTGGTAGATTATTAACAAAATCTTGTATTTGATCTTGTAAGAAATTAAGATACTGAGCAGCTTCTTTTTATTGGAGCCACATTAAACAGCACGTATTTAGAACAGAGCCAATTCGAAGACCCTAAAAATAAAGTTACCAGAGCTGTAAACTCTATTATCCCTTTGCAAATATAAAATGTGCTTCGGGAATTTAAAGAGCGGGTTCGTTTGTGTTGACAAGTAAAAGGTCAACCTTTTAAACATTTGAACTATGGGTAACGTTAAAAATTTATAATAAGGCCACCTTGGTTTAATTTTAAAATATGTTTAATTTTTATTTGCTATTTTTAAGGCAGCCTAGCATTTCACTAATAATATCTCAAAAACTATTAGAATTAGAGACATATGAGCATATGACTATCAAAAAAGATTAAGAAATACGAGTTAAAATTCAATTTAAGGCTTAAGTTAGTGTTTTACATTTAAATTATTGAAGTAGTTTATTTACGAAAGTAAATTTCAGCTTCCGGTAAAACCGAAGTTGCATTTTTTCGTCAAATCCCGTTATTTTCAACTTTATTTGCTTTTTAACAAAACAATAAAAATGGCGGTTATTATGACATTTTCAAACGCCATTTTCTCAAAAACTAAATAAGATAGGTACAGCGTACAGCACATGTATTTTCTTAGAATTTCCTGTTAAATCTATTGTATCGAAAATATTCATAATTTAAAATAGCAAAGTTAGTAGCACTTTCGGTTTAACCATAAGTGCCACGTAAGTGTGTAAACATCAGAAGTCTGCATCCCATCTAGCCATACATTCTACTAAAATTTCAAAATCGTGTGATATTTCCGAAGAAAATGACATGTTTGCTAGTAATTTCGTGGGCACCCGGTATACAATATAAACACAGGGTTTCCCATAATAGACTACCCATTTTAATTGTTTAGTAAAATTGTTAAAACTTAATAAAACTAACATTTTATTACACTTAATTACAAGTCACTCTTTGGGATTTACTATACCATACGACTTATCCAAATTTTTAAAAATTGCGTCTTTTAAGTAAGTGCCATTAACTTCAATGCACTTTTCAAGATTTAACAAGAAATGATTCATGACACGATCAGGAAAACCTGATCTATTCACCGGACCTCTTCAGGAATTCAGACTTTAAGATCGTGAGTGTTTTCTGGACGAGTTGCAAAAACCTTTGACTTTAAATATCCCCACAGAAAAAAGTCTGGTGCAGTTAAGTCCGGCCACCTTAAAAAAAATTAAATCTCCAAATAGTGAAATGAGTCGGCCATTAAATACTTCTACTCTTTTAGAGTTTTTCGCGGCATGTACTGACGCTTTATCTTCTTCTATAGGTTACTCCTTATGTTTTCACGCAAAAATCTGGTTGTTGAACTGAATAATCCATGAGAATTAAAACTAAACATCAAATTATGTGTTCAAACCTAATAATGCTTTATTAGAAAAATGATCTTTTACGAAAATAAATTTTTCCTAGATTTTTGACAGGTGCCTACTCGATTAAAAACATGTTAATTCAAATTCCAAAGGTCATAGAAGATAATAATATAAAAAAACGCACTGACTTATCCCATATCTCATTTTAGAATTATGGGATACCCTGTACCAAAGACAATTGTAGTTTCACTATAGACACACAAATCAATGCTAAATTTTTGGTAATAAGTTTGGACGCTCGGTTATTGGAGCGAATGTCCATTGGGAGAAAATACGTTCATACGCTGCTATTAAAACGAACACTGTTGCCAAAGCTCTAACAATGAAAACAGTGATGAGGAATTATTTCTGTGGGAAATAGGCCAAATTCGTTGTAATAAAGATTATTTTTTGTTGTATAATACTAAAATTTAATTATAAATTTACTTTGGAAAATTTAAATTTGATTAAAATATATTTGTAGTGGATAGGATACATGATGTTTAATATGATTTAATTTTTTTAATTATATTTTCTATTTTATGACATTCACACTTAACAAGAAATACTGAACTATACAACAAAAATTAATATTATTTATAATTGCGAAATCGAACGATCCGATCGATTCTTTTCCATTTCAATATATTAATGACTAATTTTTTAAAGTTAAATGACTTTAATTTTTATTGGATGTCTTGCATTTCGTGTTGCTATTTCAGCGCTGTGTTTTTTCTGTAGTGGTACTAATAAGACGTAAAATGTTTATTCTTACTAAGGTTTTAAGGGGCGTTTATGAAAATGTCTAAAAATATTTGTCAATTTAATAATTTCTTTTTACTTCCATCCACTGAACTGACCTTTTACAAAGTGTTCATCCTTTTCATAACATTTTTTTGTCCATTTCGGGGGCCTTATGTTTAATTTTAAACAGACGAATATAAAAAGACATATATATATATATATATATATATATATATATATATATATATATATATATATATATATATATATATATATATATATATATATATATATATATATATATATATATATATATATATATATATTATATATATATATAATATATATATATATATAATTATATATTATATTATATAAATACATCAATTAAAAATTTTAAAATTAAATTTATTATTAAAAAAAAAAAATGTTTTAATTATTATTATTATAAGTTTGGTCATATTTCTCGTTAAAATAATTACTTACTGTTACCATTATTATAGCTTTGGCAACAGTGTTCGTTTATATAGAAGCAAGTGAACGTATTTTCTCCTGATGGAAGCTCGCTCCAGCAAGCAAGCGTCCAAACCTATTACCAAAAACTTAGCATTGCTTTGTGGGTCTATAGTGACACTACAGTTGTCTTTGCCTGTACTTAACCAAAATAAGCAGCAAATAACTAATATATGGAGTTTTTGCATATACATATTTTTCAAAGCTTTCCTACAACAAAAATTACCATTTACTCTGGAAAAGGGTTGAAATCTGCAATTCATCATGGTACTTTCATTGTATCTTTTTCTGCGATTGAAAATTTGCAATTTAAGAAATGGTTTGGAAAGACTTTACCTAATTGAAAATTCTGCCATTTTCAAGTAAAAAGATACAATAAAAAAATCATTAAGGGTTGCAGATCTCAACCCTTTTATAAGGTAGTAGATTATTACAAATATTATTGTAAGAAAACCTTGAAGAACATAAATATATTTTTTTCTCAAACTTCACCGCCGTGTTTATAGGAACATTTTTCGTATTTTCATTAATTAAATTAAAAGATCATATAAAAAGGTTTTATTTTTATTTTTTAAATTTTTCATATCTGAGAAATTGCTTTAGAGAAATTAGACAAACAATACAGAAAGGTATTTTTAGCATATAAAAAATACCCAGTATATTTCAGTTTGCAGATAGCAAATAACTTTATAAACACGCAAACTTCCTTATTAATTTATAATATACAACATCCTTAAGATATAAATTAAGTAACCTTATTGCCCCTTTTTGCCAATCATCTTTAACAAAAATTAGACAGACCTAACCGTAACCAACTTTATACCGTCACACATCATTAAGCTGGATTACCTAATAGTGTAACATTTAATTGTAGACCACTATAAGCCTTTAGTAATACCTATGGGTAATACCATAACCGAGGTAACTGCGTCAAACTACAGCTATGTTCACATTATTAGAACCATCGATAAAGGATTTAAAAAATGAAAATGGTGCTATTTGCTAGCAGTTTCTTCTCTTCCTGCTTCCGTATAAAGCCATGAACATTTATGATTGAATTAGAGAGATACTATGCCAACGAAAATTAGATTTACACTGTTAAATCCTACGACCTGTTATATGAAGAATTTTCTACAAGCCACTAGAATAATGCTGGCTAAATTGGCACCAACTCTAGCCTCATTCATATTTTGCTGACAAAATTATATAATAATTTAAAATGCAACTCTTATGCATCTCTCACTTAGTCCGTTTTTACATTACCAAGAAATAAGATTTTAAAATTTGTTGTATATCTGGCATTTTTTCACCAATAATTAAAATTTTTAGTTCTAGCCTCAGAGCAGCCTTAGAATATAGTTAAAGTGCCAGGATACAAACAGGCAATCAGTGAATTAGATAATTTCTTGAGCAAGTGTTTTTAATATCACTTTTACTTTTTTCAAGAATTTAGTAGTAATTTATTTAGTACCGACCAGCAACATAAAAACAAACATATAATCAAGAGTTATGGATGAATGGCGCAACACCTGGACCGGTATGAAAACTAAGCTTAATAGAATCAAATCATCTATCAAACCCTGAAAAACTGTCCAAAAACAAAAAAGGACCAAGTAATGCCAACAAGACTCAGAAAGAAACCAGTCTACCCTGAACGTAGAAATCAATTAACCATCCAACATATCTTTTAAGAGTTCTAAGTACTAAGCCCATTACGAGATTTCTTTAACCTAGGCCAAAGAATTCACCAATCACTAGGACAAAACGCCAACACCACGTATATTAGACAATTTCTCACATAGTTAAACTTAATTAATCAGATATAACTTTAGTAATGGAGCAACTTAATTACATTGAACTGAGTTTTAATTCTACCACATGGTAGGTAGCTCCTCCTATCCCTCTTACTGTGTCGCCCCTCTAATAACAAGTCTGATGATGCTTTTCTTTAAAAATATATATAGAAAAAATTATTGCAAATATAATAGGTAATGATAGATTTGATTATATTAAAAAATAATTTAAAGTTTTTTTCTTGAATTTTAATTTATTTTTTTAAATTTTGTTTTCTAACTTTTTCCTTATAGATTTTGGTTATATGACTTAAAAAAGAAGCTTATTTTAGGACCTCTATAACAGTACTCGAGAAAGGTATGCAGGATTAATAGTAACAGATAATTTTTTCCCTTTTTTAAAAAAAAAAATTTTGGGGGGGGCCCCCCTTTTTTTTTTTTTAAAAAAAATTAAAATAAAAAGGCCCCGGAAAAAAAAGGAAAAAAATTTTTTTTTGGGGGGTTTTTAAAAAATTTTTTTTTTTAAAAAAAAAAAAATTTTTTTTTCCCCAAAAAAAACAAAAAAAATTTTTTAAAAAAAAAACCGGAAAAAAAAAATTTTTTTTTTAAAAACCCTTTTCCCCTAAAAAAAAAAAAAAAAAAATCCCCAAAAAAAAACCCCCCCTTGGGGGTTTTAAAAAAAATTTTTTTTTAAGGGGAAAAAAAAACCCCCCAAAAATTTTTTTTAAAAATTTTTTTAAAAAAAATTTTTTTTTTTTAAAAAATTTTTTTTAAAAAAATTAAAAAATTAAAATAAAATTTAAAAATTTTTAAAAATTAAAAATTTTAAATTTTTTAAAATTTAAAAAAATTTTAAAAATTTTTATTTTTTTTTTTTTAAAAAAAAAAGCCCTTTTTCCCTTTTTAAAAAAATTTTTTTTAAAAAAAAAAAATTTTTTAAAAAAAAATTTTAAAAGAAAAAAAAAAAAAAATTTTTTTTTTTGGGCCAAAATTTAAAAAAAAATTTTTTTAAAATTTTTTTTTTTTTTTTTCCCTTTTTTTTTTGGTTTTAAAAAAAAAAAAAACCCAAAAAATTTTTAAAAATTAAAAAAAAAATTTTTTTTTTTTTTAAAAAATTTTATTTTTTTAAATTTAAAATTTTTCCTTTTTTTTTTTTTTTTTAAAGGTTTTTTTTTTTAAAAAATTAAAAAAAAAAAATTTTTTAAAAAAAATTTTTTTAAAAAAAATTTTTTAAAAAAAATTTTTTTTTTTTTTTAAAAATTTTTTTGTTTTTTAAAATTTTTTTTAACTTTTTTTTAAAAAATTTTTTTTTTTTTTTTTTTTTTTTTTTTTTTTAAAAATTTTTTTTTTTCCCCCAAAGGGGAAAAATTTGTTTTGAAAAAATTTTTAAAAAAAAAATTTTTTTTTTTTGGGAAAAAAAAAAAAAAAAACCCCCCCTTTAAAAAAAAAATTTTTTTAAAAAAAATTTTTAAAATTTTTTTAAAAAAAAAACTTTTTAAATTTTCCCCTTTTTTTTAAAATTTTTTTAAAAAAAAAAATTTTTTTAAACTTTTTTTTTTTTAAAAAAAATTTTTTTTTTTTTTAAAAAAAAGGGTTTTTTTTAAAAAAACCAAAAAAAATTTTAAAAATTTTTTTTAAAAAAAAAACCCCCCAAAAAAAAATTTTTAAAAAAAAAAATTTTAAATTTTTTTAAAAATTTTTTTCCCCCCTTTTTTAAAATAAAAAAAATTTTTTTTTTTTAAAAAGGGTTTTTAAAAAAAAAAAAGGGAAAAAAAGAAAATAATTAAAAAAACTTTTCCTTTTTTTTTTGGGAAAAAAAAATTCCAAAAAGAGGAAAATTAAATTTTTTAAAAAAAAAGGGGGGAAAAAAATTTTTTTTTTCCCCCCTTTTTTTTTCCCCCGGGGGGGGGAAAAAAAGGGGGGAAAATTTTAAAAAAAAACCTTTGGGAAGGTTTTTTTTAAAAAAATTTTTTTTAAAAGGGGAAAAAAATTTTGGAAAATGTTTTTTTTAAAAAACCCGGGGGGTTTTAAAAAAATTTTAATTTTTTTTTTTAAAAAATTAAAAAAAAAATTAAAATTTTTTCCCCAAAAAAAAAAAGGGTTTTTAAAATTTTTTTTTTTTTAAAAAAAATTTTTTTTTTAAAAAAAAAAAAGGTTTCCCTTTTAAATTTGGAAAAAAAAAAAAAAATTTTTTTTTAAAAAAAAAAATTTTTTTTTTTCCCCCTTTTTTAAAAAACCTTTTTTTTAAAAAAACCCCCCCCGGTGGTTTTTTTTAAAGGGAAAAAATTTTTCCTTTTTTTTTTTTTTAACCTTTTTTTTTTAAAAAAGGGTTTTTGGGGGTTTTT
This sequence comes from Listronotus oregonensis, assembly GCA_019359885.1. Classification (NCBI taxonomy): domain Eukaryota; kingdom Metazoa; phylum Arthropoda; class Insecta; order Coleoptera; family Curculionidae; genus Listronotus; species Listronotus oregonensis. The sequence continues at coordinate 11,030 of JAHBCN010004075.1, forward strand.
AAATTTTTAAAAAAAAATTTTAAAATTTTTTTTTAAAATTTTTTAAAAAAGAAAAAATTTTTTTGGGTTTAAAATTTTTAAAAATTTTTTTGGGTTTTTTTAAAAAAAAAAATTTTTTTTTTTTAAAAAAAAAACTTTTAAAAAAAATTTTTTAAAATTTTTTTTTTTAAAAAAAAAGGAAAAAAAAATTTTTAAAATTTAAATTTAAAAAATTTTTTTTTATTTAAAACTTTTTTTTTTTTTTAAAATTTTTTTTGGGTTTAAAAAATTTTTTTAAAAAAAGGGGAATTTTTTTAAAAAAAAAAAAAATTTTTTTAAAAAAAAAATTTTTTAAAAAATTTTTTTCCCCCCCTTTTAAACCCCGGGTTCCCCCAATGTTTTTAATTTTTTTTCCTTTTTTTTTTTTTTTTTTTGGTTTTTTTCCCCTTTTGGGGGGGCCTTTTTAAAAAAAATTTTTTTTTTTCCCCCCAACCAATTTGGGAAAAAAAGGCCCTTTTTAATTTTTTTTAAAAAAAAAATTTTTTTTAAAAATTTTTTTTTAAAAAAATTTTTTAAAAAAAATTTTTTCCCCCCCAAAAGGGGGCCCCCCGGGGAAAAAAACCCCCTTTTTTCCAAAAAAAAATTTTTTTTTTTTAAAAAAATTTTTTTTTGGCCCAATTTAAAAAAAAAAAAAAAAATTTTTTTAAAAAATTTTTTTTTTTTTGGGTTTTTTTTTTTTTTTTTTTTTTTTTTTTTAAAATATTTTTTTTGGTTTTTTTTTTTTTTAAAAAAAAAATTTAAATTTTTTTTTTTTGGTTTTTTCAAAAATTTTTTTTTTTAAAAAAAATTTTTTTTTTTTTCCCCCCAAAATTTTTCCTTTTTTTTTTTTTTTAAAATTTTTTTTTTTAAAAAAAAAAAAGGGGTTTTTTTTCCCAAAATTTTTTTTTTTAAAAAAATTTTGGGTTTTTTTTTTAAAAACTTTTTTTAATTTTTTTTTTTTTTATTTTTAAAAAAAATTTAAAAAAAAAAATTTTTTAAAAAAAAATTTTTTAAAAAAAAAAAAAAAATTTTTTAAAACCCCCCTTTTTTTCCCCTTTTAAAAAAAAAAAAAATTTTTTGAAATTTTGGGGAAATTAAATTTTTTTTTTTTTTAAAAAATTTTTTTTTCCCAAAAAGGGAAAAAAAAAAAAAATTTTTGGGGTTTTTCCCCCAAAAAAAAAAAAAATTTTAAAATTTTTTTTTTTGGGCCCCAAAAAAAAATTTTTTAAAAAAATTTTTTAAAATTAAATTCCAAAAAACCTTTTTTTTCCCAAAAAAAAATTTTTCCCCCCAAAAAAAAAAAAAAGGAAAAATTTTTAAAATTTTTTTTGGGCCAAAAAAAAAGGGAAAAAAAAATTTAAAAATTTTTTTTAAAAAAGGGGGGTTTTAAAGGCCCCAAAAGGGGAAAAAAAAATTTTTAAAAAAAAAAAAAAAAAAAAAACCCTTTTAAAAAAAAAAAAAACAAAAAAAAAAAAACCCCCAAAAATTTTAAAAAAAAAATTAAAAATTTCCCCAAAAAAAATTTTGAAAAGGAAAACCTTTTTTAAAATTTTTTCCCGGGAAAAAAAAATTTTTTTAAAAATTTTTTTTTAAAAAAAACCCAAAAAAAAAAAAATTTTTTGGGGGAAAAAAAATTTTTTGGAAAAAAAAAACCCCAAAAAAAATTAAAAATAAATGGGGTTTTTTTCCAAAAATTAAAAAAAAAAATTTTAAAAAAAGGGGGGAACCCTTTTTTTAAAAGGGTTTTTAAAAAAAAAAAAAATTTTTTTAAAAAAAAAAAACAAAAAATTTTAAAAAAAAAAAAAAAAACCAAAAAAAAAATTTTTTTAAAAAAAAAAAAAAAACCCCCCAAAAATTTTCCCCCCCTTTTTTTAAAAAAAAATTTTAAAAAAACCCCCCGGGTTTTTTTTTGGAAAAAATTTTAAAAAAAAAAAAAAAAAGGGGAAAAAAAATTTTTAAAAAAAAAAGGGAAAAAAAAATTTTTAAAAAACCCCCAAAATTTTTTTTTTTTTAAAAGGGAAAAATTTTAAAAAAAAATTTGAAAAAAAATTTTTCCCCCCCTTTTAAAAAAAACCCCCGGGGGCCCCCCCCCGGGGGGGGGGGGGAAAAAAAACCCCGGGAAAACCTTTTTTTTAAAAGGGGTTTTGGGGGGGGCCCCGGGGCCCCCCCCAAAAAAGGGGGGAAAATTTTAAATTTTTTTTTTCCCAAAAAAGGGGGTTTAAAAAAATTTTTTGGGGAAAATTTAAATTTTTTTTTAAAAAAATTTTTTTTTAAAAAAAGGGAAAAAAAATTTTTTTTTTTTAAAAATTTTAAAAAAAAGGGAAAAAAATTTGGTTTTTTTTTAAAAAAAGGAAAAATTTTTTTAAAAAAAAAAAATTTTAAAAAAAAAAAACCCCCAAAAATTTAAAAAATTTAAAAAAAAAAAAAAGGGGGTTTAAAAAAAAATTAAAAAGGGGGGGAAAAAGGGGGGGGAAAAAAAAAAAGGTTTTTAAAAAAAAAAAAAAAAAAAGGGGGGGGGAAATTTTTAAAAAAAATTTTTTAAAAAATTAAAAACCCCTTAAAAAAAATTTTTTTCCTTTAAAAAAAAAAAATTTTAAATTTTAAAAAAATTTTTAAAAAGGCAAAAAAACCCCCTTTTTTTTCCCCAAAAGGAAAAATTTTTTAAACCCCCCTTTTTCCCCCCTTTTTTTTAAAAATTTTTTTTTTTTAAAAAAAAAAAAATTTAAAACCCATAAAAAACCCAAATTTTTTTTTTTTTTTTTAAAAAATTTTTAAAGGCCAAAAAAAAAAAAAAACCCATTGGGGGGGAAAAAAAAAAAAATTTTTAAAAAAAATTTTTTTTTCCCAAAGGGGAAAAATTTCCCAAAAAGGGGTTTTGTTTTTTTTTAAAAAAAAAATTTTTTTGGGGGGAAAAAAATTTAATTTTTGGGAAAAATTTTTTTTTAAAAAAAAAAAAAAAAACCCCCCTTTTTTTTAAAAATTTAAAAAAAAAAAGGAAAAAAAAAATTTATGTAAACCCCAAATTTTTTTTAAAATTTTTAAATTTTAAATTAAAAAAAAAAAGGGAAATTTTTTTTTTTAAATTATTGTCTAAAACTAATAATTTTTACAGGTTATGGTCCTTGTACTGTTTGTTAACGACTGATGTACCTAGAAAAAGTAAAAAACAGCTAAATTTTTACAAATTTTATTCCTATGCATTGTTGTGTAAGAAAACTATGAGGTGCCCACGGGATGAGCAAATTAATAGATTTTACGAATACGAGAAAAGAAAGGGTCTGGGACCCGGGGTTTTTCTTTTTGGGGATAAATTTAAAAACACCCTGGATCATAAAACCTAAAAAGCAAAAATTTTTTTTGGGTTTCCCCATTTTTTAGGGCCAAAATTTTTTTGAGATTAGGGGTATTTTTGTTTTTTCAGGCCTTCATGAATTTTTTCCCGTTTTTAATTTTTTTTTTTGGGGATAAAATAAAAATATATATTTACAAAAATTTCCATCAATAGTCTAAACGCTTTTTTTCCCTTGGGGGTTTTTGTTTGACAATTGACCCTTTTTCGGTTTTTTTTAAAATTTGGGGAATTTTTTAAATTTAAAACTTTTTTAACTCCCCTAAAAAAAACATGATTTATTTTTTTTTTTTATTTTTTTTAAAAAAACAAACTTAAAAAAAACCCCAAAACAAGTAGGGATACCTTATGTTTTATTATGCATTTAAAATAATTAAAAAATCTAATAAAGACTGGTTTTAAATTAAATATTTTAAAAATGTTGCATAAATTTATTATTTTAAATGTTTTGACCTTGAACTCCAACTCAATTTTTTCCTGCGGCACATCAGTTTTTTGTTTTTTTTTTTGGGGCCCTGATTTTTTCTATACCGGGGCCATACCCCCCGCAGCGGCCCTGAAAAAAATTTAAAAAAAGCCAAAATAGGGGTTTGGGAAAATTGTCGCTTTTTCAAATATATCCCGATCTTTAGATAAGTATTAAAAAGGACCTTGATAACATCTAATACATTTGGAATGATAATCCTAATGAAACATTCATGAGTACTACATCTCTACGGACAATTTTAATTACTACCTGTGTTAATGTAATATAGGTAAGTGGATGACATAGAAGTAAATGAAACATACGTATATTATTATCCACATTTCGTAGATATAAACTTGCCATTTTAACTTTTGTACAATTCGCCCAAAAATTAAAAATTTTTAAAAAGTCCCGAAAAACAGTTGTTGATTAAAAACCCTTTTTTTTTTTTTAATTTAACCCCAAAAAATAACACAATTGTAAAATCCATGTACTTTTACGAGATAGAAATTTACATTATACCTATTTATAAAAAAATTTACTAAAATATCTTTTTTCCATTTTAATTAAAAAACCAATTTTAAAAAACCCAATTTAGTTTTAAAAAGTCTGCCTCTCTAAAATTTAATCTTTTAAAATTTTTAATTTCAGTTGAACCCCATGGGTAACCTTTCCTAACTAATGGGAAAAGCTCCGGATTTTTTTAAATTTAAAAATTTAACTGTTTTTTTATTTTTTCATCTAGATTTATTGGTTTGAAGTGCAGTATGCTTCAAAAAATTTTGTCATCATATTTAAGAAATTTCCCGGGTTTTTATTTATCCAAAAAAGAAATGTTTAAAACTCTATAATTCAATACAATGGGGAAAAGACAAGAAAAAGGTTAAAAAAATTTTTTTTTTATCACTAATTGGTACTCCATATCATTTTCTCTAAGTGGCTCGTTTTTGGTAAGGAAAATATTATTATTTTAAAAAAAACATAGGTTGCTTTTGGGAAAAAAACACAACCTTTGAAGAGATTATGATAGTAGCAATTTTTTTTATTATCAAAACCTTAAAAAAAATTTTTTTTTTTTTTTTTTGTTCATCTTTATACCTTTTTTTAAAAAGAATTTTAAAATTTTAAAAAAAGGGATGCGATACTTTTTTTTGGGCAATGTAGTTATGGGCTTTAAGTAGTTTTTAAATATTTTAAAGAAATGTATAATTTGGAGGGGGGAAATAAAAGGCAAATTATTAGACATTTTAAAAAAAAAAACCCCAAAACTGTTAAATTTTTTTTTTTTAAAATAGAAACTTGGTTGAAAATCATAAAATTAAAAAAAATGTAAAATTTTAAAGTCAAATGTCCAAATATTTTAAAAAATATGTTTACAATGTTTTAATTAAAAAACATTTAAAACACAAAAAATGGGTTTAAGACAAAAAAATTTTTTGTTTCAAAGACCACAGAGTGTTTTTTCACAAAATGCAAAAAAAAGGCCATTTTAAGCTCCAAACCAAGACCACAAACACCCAAACTTTAATAATTTAAATTTATTTAAACAGAATTAAAAACACAAAAACCTTCGGTAATTAATGTAATTCAAATAATTAAATATGACGAAAATTTATGTCAATTTTCGGGGGATGAAAATAAATAAAGAGAACAAGAAAACCCCCGGGGTTGGTTTTTTTCTTTAAGTGGGGTTATTTCGGAAAACCGTTTGCCCGAAAAAATTACGGAGGGGGTTAAAAATTTCTTTTTCTTTTGCGGAAAATTTCTTTTATGGACAAATTCGCCCGGGTTAAAAGACCATTGTTTTTAAAAGTTTCAAACCCAAAAAAAACAAAAAAATAAACGTATTGTTACCACTCTTAAAAATGTGGAATAAAAATCAATTTTGGTTTGAGAAGGGAAGCCAAGTAAGCATAAAAACCCTCCGCGCCAGATGGCAAAAGGCACCAAAAAGCCAAATGCGTAAACATTTTCCAGCAAAAAAAAAAATGGATGGCGTTTTTTGAGAGGCGCGATTACAATATCTACTAAGGTAACATATTTTATTATTTAGTAAATACCAAACACTTATAAAAATAAATAGCTGTAGAATTTTTTTTAATGTTAAAGAAGGAAGAGTTTTATATTAACTAGAGCTACTTATTCTAATTTAAATTCAATAAGTGTTGATGTTTACCATAAAAGTTAATTTTTAAAAAATTGATAACTATTATTTATTTAACATAAAACCGAAACACAATTTACAAAATCAAGGTCCAGGACCGGGGGTGCGAATACCTCTAAAATATGTAATTCTAACTTGTAGTTGTACCATTTACCGAGCCATTTACACCTATTTATTTTTAAGGTACTGGCTCTAAATATACGTAAAACAAGGATTGTAAATAATGTATTACAGCGTTATTTATGTTAAAATCTCAAAATATATGTAACAGTGGATATAAACTTTTAAAAATATATCTGTGTCTCGGAAGCTTTACGATTCTAAGGAGGAAACGTGGTTAGAATAAATTTTCCTACATTAAAAAGCAAAAAGAAGATTTGGGTACAAATAAAAATAAAATCCTGATTCTGCTAGTTCACAAGCAGAGCCGAGTTAAGACAATTTTTTAACAAGTAATAGAGTATGTAGCTTACTGTAAATTCTGTATAGACGTAAAAATATAGATAATCATAATATTTTTAGGTTAATGTTTTGATTCGTCCTTTTAAAAAAATATCTTTAACTTTGACATTGTCTATAATAGTTAATAGCCCTTGAAAAGTTTAAAAAAAAAATTGGGCGCATGCTCCGACTTTCGCCACGTTTTTCGGGCACTTTATTTACAAATGTATGGGCAGTGATTATGTTTATTTAAAAATTAGCAATAAAACAAGTAATAATAATAAATTTTACAACAGTTATACAAATATTTTAATTAAAATATATAATGTTATTCATAGGGAAGGGGGCTAAAAACGTTGTTGGTTGGTTGGTTAATATGTTTTTTTGGCTCTGGACCCTTAGGGCTCCTTTCCTGCAAGCTCATTAGAGGTGGCCACAGGTTTGTCTGGCTCGGAACCATCACATGGCCACTGAGAATCTGTTCCCTTTCTAGACACACGTTGTGAGGCAGCCACAACGTGAGCTTTCCCAGGAATTTTTCACAAAATTGTCCATCCAAAAGAATTTCTTTTTTTTTTGTAGGGCACAAACAATGCTGATCCGACCAAGAACCTCTGTTAGTACTGTCACTCTCTGTTGAGCGCGCAACCACTTTTCGCCATAGGAAAATTCCTCATTGGCCCTCAAAACCAAAAAGGGACAGATATGGGACTCTTCCTTCACAGCGCTTAGCCCCAGAAGAAGGACTCCATCGTTTGGCATCTCTCCTTGATCCCCGAAGGTAAAAGCTGTTGATACGGCTCCTTCAACCGCCTTCCCGAAAAAAACTATGCAGTTTTCTTATCGCGAGCACTTCACTAGTCGGAGGTCAAACAGAAACTGCTAAAAAACGTTGTTGTAATGAAGTATGCCGCAATGAGACGCGTAGTAAATCCTTTCAATAGAATTTATATTATTTTCTTAGTTTTTTAAAGCCTTGTTCTAAATATCGAAAGAAAACTAGTGATAACGTAATATATTTAATTAATTATAAATATAACGGCGCGCGCCATAACCTCAAATAATAAATTTTGTCTTAGCTAAAAGTCACTAGAACCTCGCTAAAAACATAGAAATAAGATTTTTTTGTAATTACTTTTACCATGACAAGTAGAATACAGTTCTACTTGACATCTAAAATATTATTTTCCTAACCTCTCAACTCTAGTTCGGCTTTATTTCCCCCTTGGGGACTACCATTGCACTTCAACCATCATCGTAACTGAACACAACTTTTACGGTAGGATGCACTAATAAAGAACCATCAATTAATTTTTCATTTAATTGCACTGATATGAGAGGTGATAATGCTTCTTACCCAGCCATATTTATAAAAAGTGTCCGAAACTTTCATATTACCGCAGTTTTAACATGGGGCGCGCTTGCCTGCATACCTAAAAAGGATTAATTTTGTGTTTTCAACTTTTGGTTTAAGCTATTTTAATTCGTAAAAAAATTAATATTTACCTGAAGGAGTAAGAGGTTCTTTATTGTTGTTGGTAACCTCATGGTCTTTTTGTGTATTATTGTTGATGGTAGGTAAGTCCACCATGGGTGTGACAGGTGTTGAATTCGTAGAGCTTTGATTAAGATTCAGTCTGGAGTACGATTTAGTTGTTTCTAAATGGGGCAACTGAAAAAAAAGAATAGTATTAACATGGTATATAAATGTGATTTTACTTTTTAATAAAATTTAAAAACTATTTTCTAAATAAAAAAATAAATGGTTACGTAATAATATACTCTCTTTAAATTCAGGAACAAAATACAAATACATAAAAAGTTAAAGACTTTTTATGTTAAACAACACCAACTTTATATTCTATTCCGCAACCAAATCTAAGTCTCAGTGGACATTAACATATTTGCTGCCAGAGGGCTAGTCAAATTTTGCCGCTCTGAATCTACAATTCGATACCCTAGTTCGCAATCATATTAATCACATTTTTTTTTCAATGAACCTTTATGATTTGTGTACTATCAACCTTTTTTTCCTAATAACTATGATTTAGACTGGGGGATCTGTGTCAGTTCCTAGATTATTTTTGCAACCCAACAGTTTAGGTAAAATTGCACAAGAAATAGTTTTTGGATATGTTTCTGAGCTATAAGGTGGAGTAAGGTATTAATACTACTTACACAATAATGTACACACTAAATAATTTTTATTGCGATTACTTACGGTTTAAAAACAATGTATTTAATTATCTGTTGACAATCCAGCGTATGATGACGATGAAATTCAATTAATTAAGTTATAAAAGTTTTACAATCCTTTTTTGAGCGATTTTCTATTCGCAAACTTATCAATTTTATGGTCGTATCAAATCCTGTTCATTAGTTCTGACTTTACTCTATTGAAAAAGCCTAATAGATTAAATAAAATACAATGTTTGATTAAAAGTTATGATAAACTATTGTGTTTTTAAAACAGCAATTTCAGATACTTACATATAGACGAAAAAAATAATGGATTCACATGTTTTTTGTATAGTTTTCATGGGATTATGATCATAAAAATGGAAAGAAAAGCAAAATAAAGTATTGGCAGCTCCGACTTATTGTTTTGCTAACGAGAATACTTATGAATTAATAATGTTTTTATGAGAATTTATCAGTTAAGTTATGATAAAATTTCTATCTGGACATTTTTTGATCAGATATACCTATTAGGATTCTTATTGGAACCTAACATTTTCTATCAGGCTTTTTCCACAGGGTATGCACAAGGGAATTAAGACGTTTAGCTTCTCTTGGTTTAAGGTAGATCTTGGATAGTTTTCACCCGTTTTAAGCAAGAGAAGCTTCTCTCACCCGAACAATTTTCGCTGCTGTACATAGAACCAAGCAAACTGCTATATTCAAGTTTGGATAAACGTTTGCAAATTCTGTTTTTGCAGAAACGAAGATACATTTTTCAATGATTCTGATTTTACTAAAATCCTTTCAGGAGAAAGGTGACATTGAAATAGTAAACATTTTTAAACTAAGTCATTCTCTAAATCATTAGGATGCATTTAGTCCAAGAAAAGAGCTCTTTCCTTAAGGGTTTATAATAACAATTTACTCATTTTAGTCAGAAATAAAACATTTTATTAAACTTGTTATAGGCATACTGTCGTATTTCTAATTTGGATACGAGTTTCTCAATAAGGACAAGATATGTGTTAATCCTGAAAGTATTTCTCGTCATTTTTTTTCGGGTTTTTTATTATATTTTTGTTTTCTTTTAGTTGTCTTTTTCCCTTGTCTTGGGTTCGAAACTGGATTTGTTTATTTTTCCAAAAAAAAAACAATCACACAATAACCATTACCGCCGTTTCCAGTTTTTCTAAATTCGAAAGTATTCTCGTCGCTTCACAAAATCATTCATTAATTAAACTAATTAATTAATGATTTTTTATTATTAAATGATTATAGAATAGGCAATCAAAAGTACACAAAACAAAACATGAAGTCTATTTTAACCCTGTCACTCACATAACAATTATAAGAAAAACGATCGCGGAAAAAATATTGTAAGCAACGCGGGGATTCATTGGCAATTAATCTTTATCTTATCATTTATTGAATCAAATTTATTTACAAGCTGATCTAAAAAGTGTATTTTGTTTTTAAGGGTTTTTTTGCCATATATTTTCTGCACAAAAATACTTTAGATAAGGTTTCTAAAAACTTTAGAAAACTTAAAATATAAGATTGTTAAAATCGTATGGACGTACACATCATTATAAAGTTTATATTGTCCTCTTGAGTTTGAAAAATGATGCAATAGAGTTTTAACAAGGTTGTATTGAATTGTAGATAATTGGAATATTCAAAATTATTACTTATTCAGAATAGTTCCTTTAATATACCCAAATAAAACTCTTAAAAGCAAGTCTGGAAAATTCAAATTGCCTTTCTTGAAATTGGAGGAATTGGATATTTTTAAATAATTTAGGTCTTGTTAAATTGTAATTAAAAATTATCTGACCTAAACTTGCTTCAATACAAAACACTTTAAAATGTATTACTTGTAAGCTTACAAGAACTAAAACATGCCTGAAAGACACCTTTACAAGTATTAGGTCAACTTTTACAATCTTGCGAAAAGCGACTACTTTCCACACTCATTTACTTTTTACATGCACATGAATGCGACTGTCTTTGCGTAAAGAAAGTTACAAAATCAAAATGTTTAAGAAAACTAAACACTTTTCATGTTCAAGATGACAAAGAATGCCAAAAAGACCTGGAAGTCTTGGGAGAACGCAACAGGTAAACTCTCCTGTGGGTACCGGGACATTCGGGAATAGCAGGCAACGAAAAATCGGATAAACTAGCGAGACAGGGATCATCCACACCATACTTTGGACCAGAACCTGCCCCTAGAGTGACCAAAACCACAGTTCAAGGACAAACTAGGGAATGGATCCGAAACAAACACAAAATACGGTACAAAATAAAATTAAAGGGAAAAAGGTTTTATAAGAGAGCCCTTCCAGAAGAACGTGATTCTGAAGTTATGGCTTGAGCTAAAATCATGAAATTTGGCACAGTGGTAGTCTTTAGCAGTGGCTAGAACCTAACAAACCCCCTTTTTTAAATTTTCCCCCCGGGGAAAAAAAATGGGAAAAAAATTTTTTTTTTACCGTTAGCCGTACGGAAGGCGTCTTGGAGACGGGGCACTTAATATTGTCCCCCGCCTGGCGGAAAGGGTTTTTCATCTAGTATTAAATAAACCTATACTTTAAATCCAAAATAAATTTCAGTAAAGTCCCGATTAGTCTGATGGTAATTAATTTTGATTTTTGGATTCAAAAGAAATAATTATTTTAGCTGTTTTTAAATTATGCTCAATTTTTTTATGATTATTTAAAAAGGGCACTCTGTCCAACGAACTCAAGGACTAGAATTAACGCAACGCCAGTTTGTAGGCAGGGTGTTTGGTATAGTGATCTGTTTGTTTTTGTTTTGAAAAAACGTAAACAAATTGCCAGATCTCAAAAACCAAAATCAGGAAATTACCTTGAAAATGTAATAAAATTATTTAAAAATATTGGTTCTTGTGCTAATATAGGCAACATCGATTTAAATATAAACATTTATTAAAATGACAGTTCCAAGCATTCGTTTAATAAAAAATGATAGTAAATCAGGTGTTGTACGGCACTCTAATATCATTTTATCTCTTTCTAGTAGGTTGTATTATTCAATAACACGTTTTGTAAACTGACTTGATCAACAGCAATCGAATTGGGCATCTAAAGTAAATGTCATGTCTGTCTGTCACTTCAGATAATAAACAAAAATAGTTTTCCGGCTTTAAAATTAATTTTTAACAAAAAAGAATTATCGATTTATGAAAATGTAATTTATGGAGCAATGCCATAAACATTGAAAAAGTTATTATTTCCGGAGTGATGTTATTTAGTGTGTTGTTGTGCCGTGTGTTTACAAGAACTATCCCTCCTTGCCCCCCTGAACATATTAATGCCAAACAAGGTTTGTTTACTTTATTTCTATCCAAGAATTCGTTGGTTCTGTCTATCCTATTCTAAATTAGTTTCGCCTAGTGCCTAAAACAACGGCGTTTCTACCGTGCCTATCCTGTCCTAAAATAACTTTTCTTAATGCTTAAAACAATAAACCAGTAATAACTTTTAAACCTGGACATAAAAATACACTTAGCGCATTTTCGCTTAATATGTGTAAACTGAAAAGTAAATCAATTTCAATCATTCTACTAATATAAAATCGGGAGAACTAGCCTTTATGTGAATATACAGGGTGCTTTAAAAAACATGAGTCTTCACTTGATGAAAGATTTCTTGGCCCAAAATAAGATAAAAATGGTATTAAAAAAAGGATCCCATTTTGAAAGTGTTAAAGGGTGTGAAAATACATGGTACTTAATTCTGCTTAGTTTTACATAAAGAAACCCTAAATTAACTTCATAAACATAAAGACTTTCTTGATATTTAAATTTTAAACTTGTGTGGTACGAAAGGGGTAGTATTTTGGGGATTAACAAGTATAATTTTTACAATAAATGGTTAAAGCGTCAGTAAGACGAAGAACCAACTGGTAACAACGAGGTAAAAATTCCAGATCGAAGTGAGTGGCAGCAACCCGATCTCCCCGGCACGGTTGGAGACATCATCTGGTATACGGATGGTTCGAAAACCGAGCAGGGAACTGAAGTGGGCGTGTATAGTGAAATGAGGAATTCACAATTCTCCATTCCACTAGGAACACACAGCTCTGCATTTCAAACAGAAATATATGCTTTACTGCACTGTGCAAGAAAAAATAACAGGAGGGCTTACAAAAATAAGCGGATCTGCATAATAACAGATAGCCAAGCATCACTAGGGGCACTAGTAAACCCCAAGGTGACGTCCAAGCTGACATGGGAATGCCAAAAAGAACTGGAGGTCCTGGGAAAACGCAACAGAGTAACTCTCCTGTGGGTACCAGGACATTCGGGAATAGAAGGCAACGAAAAAGCGGATGAGCTAGCGAGACATGGATCATCCACACCATACTTTGGACCAGAACCTGCCCTTGGAGTGACCAAAACCACAGCACGAGGGCAAACAAGGGAATGGATCCGAAACAAGTACAAGGAATACTGGGAGAACCTCGGTAGAATAAGACATGGAAAGGGATTTATAAGGGGCCCATCCAAAAGAACGAAGGAAGAACTACTAAGACAAAGTAGGAAAAGACTTCGCATAACAGTAGGGTTGCTAACAGGGCACGATAACCTAAGAGGACACCTACACAAGATAGGCTCATACAATGGGGACCCAAGTTGCAGAATGTGCGACGAGGGGGAAGAAACAGCCTACCACATACTGTGTGAATGTGAAGCGTTAAATCACAAAAGACAGGCATTATATGGGCAACCGAAAATGATCCCACAGGAATGTATTAACCAACCAGTCTCGGGGTTATACAGACTTGTAGAAGAAACAAGACTAATGGGAGGATTGGTATAAAAGACAATGGGAGATTAGGCACAAAAAGCCCAAGAGGCTGCGCTGCCGCCGGTAGTGAAAGACGGCTCCCAGGAAGAAGAAGAAGAAGAAGAAGACGAAGATTAAATATATGTATTGGAGTAAGAGGTAAACATTTTCAACATTTTTTTTGAAAATTGTACTATTGTCTTTAATTTTAAAAGTTACTTGTCTCGTATCATGCAAGTTTAAAATTAATACATCCTGAAAACTGTTCAGTTTATTGAGTCAATTAAAGAGTACTTTTTTATGTAAAACTGAGCAGAGAATAAGTACCATCTACCACATTATTAATAGTATAAAAACCCAACAAGTTATGGTCAAATTACAATAATAAAAGTATAAAATGACTCGAAACTACGCTAATTGTCTATTAAGTGTGCAGTAAGTAAAAATCATTAGAAAGTGTACTTCGATCAGTGTTATAACTGAACCAAGTTTTATTTAAATTGCCAAATTATCAAATATATTACTACCCAACGACAAAATACTGGGAATAAATAAATAAATTAAGAAAATTGTTCAAAGCTACGCCTCTGATCCATACTAGTAAGAATAGTTTATCATTAGAAGGTGTATTTAAGTCAAAGTTCTAACTTTACCAAATTTCATTCAAGTCAAAAAACCTCATAAAAAAATATAGGAAAAATTTCAATTTTTTACACCCTGTATCTTAAAAATGAAGTCGTTTTAGAGCTATGTTTATGTAACATTTTTTTAAAGACAATTTTGGCGCCTTGATCATAAACCAATTAGTACCCTAGGGCCTAGACATTTAAATTCTTAAATTAAATATGGTTTTTTAATATTTCATTGCACTTATAAATAAAATTATTTTGTTAAGTGTAGTTTCCGTTATTAAAGGCTTCTGAAAAAGTCACAAAAAGTATAAGTGAATAAAAGAATGCAACCGGCTCTTTAGTTATACCCCTGAGTGATGATTTAAAAGCTGTTTGTCAGAATTTACTTAAAATGGAATTTAATAAAATAAGTGTCTTAGACAGCTTATTTAAAAAAAAGTAATAGGAATGGTTACATCCATGCTTTTGGAATCTCAGTCGGTTAAAGAAAAAACAACCGCGGTTGCTAAAAAAAAGCACTCTGTCTTTTTGATATAGCAATTTCGGTATCGATGAAGAACTATTCGTGTGGGGAGCTTTATTAAAAACTGTTTCTGTGAATGACAAACCAAAATCAACAGCGAATTCTCAACTGATAATCAAAGTTTAAAGATACTTAGAATTTGTATTAGTGTCGCGTTCAAAAACCCATGCGAATGGTGGAGCGATAACCAATCTTGAGCTATATTTTTTGAGATAGGTTTTGTGCCTTAACTTCCTTGGTTCCATGTAAACGACTTTTTTAAAGGCGAGAAAAATAATTACAGAACGTCGAAATAAAATAAATTTAAAGAAGACAACAGGCATGCATATATTTTTAAATTAAAATGAAAACATTTAACTTTTTTGTAAGTTCTTAAAATTTGTGTGTTTCTGCTATTCTTTGTTGTATTTTAAATAAGTTATTTTTATGTTTATTTTTGTCAACTTTTCTTTGTTTGGTTAATTTGTTTGTTTTTCGTTTCGCCTTTTTCCTCTATGTTATGATTATGAAAATATATAAAATAAAAATATTAGTATTTTTAGTATTTTTTCTAGTTTGTAATTTATTACAAAATAGCGACCTTTAAAATTTAATAACTTTAAATTTAACCCAAGATAATACCCTATAAACCCCAATAACAACTATTTTTGGGTTAAAAATCGCCGTTAAGCTCATCTCTAATATGAAAAGTGCGAGCGTGAGCCACGAACGCTACCTCACTTAGCGATCTTACACGGGGTGTGCATGCATCCTCTTCCAAATTTATTGAGATATGAAGATTTAAGCATATTTAAAAAAATCTCTATCGCCCCGTAAGTTACCTCGCCTCTGAGCTGTATCCCAAACAGCCCATAGGGTTAGTTTGGCTGGATATTCAAGTAATATTTAGCAGCTAATAAAATAAATAATTACGTTTAAATGCACAAAGCAGTTAGTAAATATGAAGTCTAAACTAAAGGGTGCACTACAAAGCTAAAAAAAAGTGTTTTCGAAACGCGTTTGCCTTAAAAAATACACAGTTTTAACAACAGTAATACCTTTTTTAGGTAGATTAAATGCTCAACCAAAGAAAATGTCAGAGACATAAAAACAAACATACGAACGTTGCAGTTAAACAATTATAGTGTTTCCTAAAGTTTTGCGGCACGTAAAGGTCACGAGATTATTGCAGACATCCTCCGGAGACATTAACCGACCGTACGAATAAAATGTTACAAAGAAAATTATTTTCACGTCCCTGCACATAAATTGAATTTCAAGAAAATTTCCAGATTATATTTTGCAAGAAGATCTGTTTATATTTTTATTTACGGGAAAAGCACAAAAAATATGCATATCGTATCTTTGTTGTAGAATACTGATTCAATCTAGATCACAGAAATATTGTATTTTCACTTATAAAAGTGCATCAGCTCTGTATAATACGAGTACTAGAGACATATGGGGAGAAAGACACCTGCAGTGTCGGGCCTTAATGCTGCCTGATTTTAACAATGCAAAATACGTATAGGCAATTAAATTTAAAAACAATCTAATAAGTGGCTTTTCAATTGTTTTTTACTAAAAAGAGTGAGACATGAGACGCATGCAAAATATATATATATATATATATATATATATATATATATATATATATATATATATATATATATATATATATATATATATATATATATATATATATATATATATATATATATATATATATATATATATATATATATATATGTTCAAAGTTGACGCTTTTTTTAACTGTATACAAAACTCATTAAAATAAACAACTGTTTTAAATAACTATTTTCAAAATACTACAAAATAAGGAAATTACAATTACTTAGTGTGTGTCGAATACGGTGTCGAATAGGCTGTAGTGCTTGGACACGTTGAACGTGATTTTCCCGCAATGTAGTCCACACTTTTTTTTTACTTAAATCAAATTAATTAGCAATCATGCGAGTACTTGGGTCCAGAATGAACCGGCAAGAGAAACCGTCGCGCGTACAATCTCGAAGCAACGGTCCCAGATTAACAACACTCTACATAAATGAGAAACATATCCACGTATTCATTGTTATTGAATTGTGCCATTTTCGCGATTTAACAATCATTAAAAATTAAAATTAACCCTCGCCTCGTCCGGTAAAAGCAATGCGACTGAGTCATAATGCGTGATTAACAAGACAAAAAACAAACGTAAATAAGAAATAAACTATCTTTTTATGCCCAGGCACACTTTTAAATAAATTTGTGTAGCTTTGTTATTTTTAGTTTTATACCATGATACTATTACTCGAGAAGATAAACCCACGCGCATGAGATAAGCCTATCTCTCTCGCACGCCTGACGTCACTCGATGACAATTTCCCCAGAAACGGCGAGTTTTAATATGGCATTCCGATTTCTGTTTAGATGTTAGATGGATTAAGCGCATGATTTATTTATTTTTTAAACGTCATAAGTAATGCCAAAATACAATAAACGTTAAAAAAGGCTTTAAAACACTGCTTTCCCAACCGACAAGCAGAATTGTTGTCATCGAGTGACGTCATGCGCAACGTCGTACGAAATTAAATCGCCAAGTGGTTTTATCTTCTAGTAAAAGTATCATGGTTTTATACACAGTTAAAAAAACCCTCAACTTAGGAATCACCTTGTATGTATGTATATATATATATATATATATATATATATATATATATATATATATATATATATATATATATATATATATATATATATATAAGTTAAGAGAAGGATAGATCACGACTGTCTAGTTAAGAAAGAAGATTCGAAAATATTGGGAGTGCAGTCTTATGGGAAACTGGCCTAGGGTTAAGAAAAACCCTTTATTGTTTCGTCAAGCTTTCGTGTATATTTATACTCTTCCTCAGGACTCACTACAAAAACAGAAGGTCTAGTGTTAGTAGACTAACAACTAACTATTCTATTTTAAAGTTCCTTACCAAAGTGGGTTACAAATTTTAAAACAGCTCAAAGATGAACAGGAAAAGCCCATTCAAAAACAAACAGACGGAACACCATATTGTTACACTCAAAACTAAGAAAAAACAACCCTTGGTTGTTTTTTGAAATAAAGTAAAATACTTTTCTACATTTTAACTTTTTCGTTGAAAACCACGCGAACACGTTCTTATGTTTAAAAGTAAGGTTAGCCTGTCTTGGGAGACAAGGATAGAAGGATAACTGGTGGGTTGTTGTAGAACAGAAAAGGATAGATGTTGGTTTTTGGGGGAAGGTTAGGTGAGATGGAGACATGGTTGAACAGTTATTTCACCAAAAAAATATTACGAAACGAGGCAATGGCAGTACGTCTGTTCTTATACATCAGATTTTAGGTACCAGTTAATTACCAGGTACCTTAGAAAAGTTGTTAATGGTTAGTATTAATATATTTATGAATGAATGTTCTTAAATTCTGAGAAAACTTTAAAAAAGACCAAAAGTCTGACAATGTACCTATTTAAAAATATAAAAAATAAAAATACAAAAATAATTCAATCCAAACAAACATCATACAAAAACGAGATTTATTGTTAATTCATTTTATAAAAAAAAGAAAGAAAAAACAGCCAACAACCACTACTCATCAGGTGCTGGACGGTCAATCAACCTAATTAATTTATCTCTGTGCAATTTGAGGAGATATTCATATATTGTGCTGAGGTTTTCGATATCACTGTTCTTGTTCATGGTATTGTTTTCTAAGTAAATATGAGACATTTCTAAGAATGTTCTTTTTTTATAAGAAGCAGTTTCTATCCAAGACCAAATTCCCCAGTCTTAGGGCCAGTGTTAATATAGGTGGAAAAAAAAGGATTCCAGAACAAATCGGGAGTAATTCCCCTTTGATTTCTTAGTTTCCAACATAAATGGAACATCCCTTGGAATTTTTTTTAAAAATTTGGAGACCCCAGAGTTGATAAAGTTTTTTGTTTTAATACATTTTTTTTTGACAGTTTATTTTTTTGGGTATTTTAAGAAAGTGTTGAAAATGTTAATTAATTTTATAGGTTAAGCTGTCAATGGTAAAGAACAAAAAAATTTAGGGTTTTCTTAAAATTGTTTTGAGAAAAAGAGGCCCCTAAATTTAGAGATATTTTGTAAGACTGAACTGGAATTAAAGGGTTAGGTTGAAAAGGGTGAATGTTTAATATTGTTTTCGGAAAATTTAAAATTGTTTTAAGCCCAAAGAAAATTTTTTTACTTTAAAATTTGTTTTCTGAAAATAAATTTTTTTTAAAGGTTGGAACGGAAACTTAAATATTGGAAAAAAAAATGGTTTTAAAGAATATTGTCGTTCGTTTCGACTAACATGTCGGAAGGGAACGTTGTTTTATTTCCTTTCTATGTGAATTTAGGCGGCAATGATTAAAATTTAGAGCAGTTTTTAAACAAAGATAAGATCGTCAACATATCTTTTACAAAAGGTAGGGGGCATAAATCAAGGCAATCCCTAACAAGGTCGTCCAAGGTCGTTAGTTTATGTTTTGGACGACCTTGTTAGGTTGCCCTTGATTAACCTTTTACATCCCTTTTTGTAAAAAGATATGTTGACGATCTTATCTGCCCGCCTTCTGGCAGAATTTGCTCAATTTAACCATTGAAATCAATACATACAGAAAAGGGGAAAAAAACACTTTCCCCCGACATGTTAATCAAAGAACAAGACTATTCAAAAAAATTTTGGGACAGAAACCTTTTTCCAATAGGTTAAAAGTTTCCGATCCTAAATTCTTAAAAAAAAATAAACTTTTATTGGTATGAAAAAGAACTTCATTCCCCTTGACTACAGAAAAATCTGAAACAGGCATTATGAAAAGACAATTCTTACCCGGAAATTTAAATAAATTTTTTACACAGTCAATATTCCAAAAATTTACAATAACCCTTATTTCCAGTTCGTAATCACCGCCAAATATTTCTAAATATTGGGAACCCATATTTCTCAAAACACTCTTAAAAACATAACATTTTTTTCCTTTCCTTTTTGAAAATTTAACCTATAAATTAATTAACATTTTCAAACACTAAAAAACAACTCAAGACTGTCAATAAACACCCAAAATCTTATCAACTCTGGAGTCCTTTTGTTTATAAATTTAATAATTTGTTCCATTTAGGGCCCAAACGTCAAAAAAATTTCTAAAAGGGGAATACCTCCCCCAAATTGTTGTTCTAGGCAATTTCCCCCTTTCCCATCCAACACTATATTAACCGGCCCATGATAGACTGGGGTAGTGCTGAAGGATAACTTTTTAAAAAAGAACATTCTTAAAAAATGCCCCCATTTTTACTTAGAAAACAATACCATGAACAAAAAGTTTTGAAAAACCTCAACTTTATATGTTCTCCTAAAAAATTCACGGAAATAAAAAGGTTATTGTCCGCACCTATATTTGTTGTTTTTTTCTTTTTATAAAAGGAATTAAAAATAAATTCTTTTTCTTTAGGTTAAATTTTTTTTGATTTTTTTTTTTTTTTTAAATAGGTACATTGTCAACTTTTTTTTTAAAAGTTTTTCAGAATTTAAAAAACATTTATTCATAAATTAATTTTACTAACCATTAAAACTTTTTAAGGTCCCTTTAAAACTGATAAAGTATGCCTTCTGTTTGTATTCTTTTTTGGTGAAATAACTGTTCAACCATGTCTCCATCTTTTATCAACCTTCCCCAAACCAACATCTATCCTTTTCTGTTCTACAAACCCTCCCATTATTTTTTTTGCTAAAACACCTTATTTTAAACATAAGAACGGCCGAAAAAAAAAGTAAAATGTAGAAAAAACTTTATTTCAAAAAAAACCAAGGGTGCTTTTTTTCTTTAATTTTGTGGAAAATTGTTCCGTCTGTTTGTTTTTTTGGGCTTTTGTTTTTTTTTTAAAATTTGTAACCCCTTTTTAAAAATTTAAAATAGAATAGTTAGTTGTTAGGGCTACTAACACTAGACCTTCTGTTTTTTAGTGAGTCCGAGAAAATAAAATACAGAAACTTTAGAAAAATAAAAGGGTTTTTTAACCTCTAGGATTTATAAGAATGCACTCTAATTTTCGGAATTTTATATATATATATATATATATATATATATTATATTTATTATATTTAACTGGTGTGGAAAGTTCAAAACCGAACATGGACGTTTTTGCAAAATAGAACAAAAAAACAAATTAACTAATAAAACAGAATGAGATCAATTTAAACTAGGACTTACGGCCAAATAGCTTAAACAGCAATACGCTCAGAAGGTTGACTTATGATCCGCCCCGCCGGTCTTTTTCTGTTCGAAAAAAGCGCCGATACAAGCATCGACATATTGCGAAGCTTTGTCTCACTTTTCACACAGTTAAAGGGTTTTTCCGTTTCTGTTTGATAATAACACTTTATCCTTATATATATATATATATATATATATATATATATATATATATATATATATATATATATATATATTGTTGTAACGTAGGTTTTCACGGATGGTTGAATGTACATTTGTATTTTGGTTTACAACCCCTTTTCGTGATTTTTCGACGTTTCGCCAACATCTCATTGGGGTTTTCAAGTGATCTTCCTGGGTGGCTGCTCGACTTGGAATGAGTCTTTGGTCCTTCAGATGTCCTTTTAACGGTTGCGCAGGTTGTACCTTGGTTCCGGTTCATTGGTTTCTATGCTTCGTTGGGTTTGTTGACTTGTTGCCGGGTGTAGTTGGTTTGTTGTTTTGGCCTGTTTTTTTTTTAAGTAAAATTTTCCATATGGTCGGGTGTTTTGTGCATCGTCTCTCTTTTCAGGTTGTTTGTGTTTTCTATTTCAAGTGCTTCTCTAATAAGTCGTGTTCTATGTTGTTTTATTGCAGCGATTTGTTTTGTGTCTTGAAAGTTAATGGCGTGCCCAGTCTTTGGTTGGTGTTGGAACAAAGCTGATGTTTTTTTGTTTGTTCTTTACGCTATTCTTGTGTTCTTGGACCCTGGTGGAAATTCTTCTTTTTTCTGCCCGATGTATTTCTTGTCGCAGTCTCTGCAGGGTATGCTGTACACTCCTTGGTTTTCAAAGGGGGGTATCTTGTCTTTTGGGTTCCCCTTATGTTGTTGGATTTTTTTTTTGAGGTTTGTAGCTTGTGCATATGTCATGTTTTCTCAAATTTTCCAATTACATCTGTTACACCTTTGATGTACGGTAACGTTGTTTTTGGTTTAGATATGTCTTCCTTGTCCTTTTTTTGTATTTGAATTCTTTTTTAAAGTTTTTCCTAATGTTGTGTTCCTTGTAGTTGTTTTGTCTTAGGGCTGTGGTAATTTTGTTAAGTTCTTCTTGCCGGTTGGGTGGGATTGGTTGGTTATAGATCTGGTGATGGGGGTATTGGCGACTGACTGTGGCTGTGATGGATGATGGTGGGAATCGGCATTCAGATATCTGTTCGTGTGTGTGGGTTTTCTGTACACTGTGTAGTCGGTTTAAGATTTCTTTTCGGGTTATAAAAAATCGAGAAATGGTAAATTTCCTGTTGTCTTCGACTTCCAGGAAACTGGATGCGAGGGTGGATGTTGTTCATTTTTCCCAAGGAAGGGGGCCCAGATTTGTTCTTCCATGGGGCCCAAATGATGAATATGTCATCGACGTAGCGTTTCCAGAAGGGGGTTTTTTGTCGGTTTTCCAAAGGGGCTTCTGTCTCAAAATTTTTTTCATGTAAAAAGTTGGCAATGACTGGTGATAGTGGGGAAACCCCATAGGTGCGCCATCTATTTGCCGATAGTGTTGGGTCACCCGTAGGAAAAATATGTGTTTTTAAGACAATGTTCTGAAAAGTTCGAGGGCGATGTGGAAAATCTTCATTCATGGCAATCTGGTCAAGGCCTCGTCGACAGGTATGCGGGATAAAGAGATTTGATATCCAGACTGGCAAGGATGTCATTTTCTTGTAGTTCTATTTCCTGTTCCCCATACTACAAAAATGAACTCAAAAAAAACCCCCCAAAACCCTTTTTTCCCCCCCCCCCGGGAAAAAAAATTTTTTAAAAACCCCCTTTTTTTTTAAAAAAATTTTTTAAAAAAACCCCCCCAAAAACCCCCCTTTTTTCCCCCCGGGGAAAATTTTTTAAAAAATTTTAAAAAACCCCCCCAAAAAAATTTTTTTAAAAAAAAAGGAAAAAAAAACCAAAAACCCCCCAAAAAAAAAAAAAAAATTTGGGGGGATTTCCCATTCCCAAAAAAAAAAATTTTGCCACCCCAAAAACCCCCACCCCGGTTGGGAAAGGAAACCCCCCCCGGAAATTTAAAGAAATTAAAACCCCCGGGGGAAAAAAAAAAAATTTAAAAAAAAAAAAAAAAAAAAAAAAAAAAAAAAGAAAAAAAAAAAAAACCCCCAAAAAAAAAAAAATTTTTTAAAATTTTAAAAAATGGCAAAAAAAACCCCAAAAAAAAACCCCCAAATTAAAATATATAATAATATATATATATATATATATATATATATATATATATATATATATATATATATATATATATATATATATATATATATATATATATATATATATATATATTTTGAAAGCCCACCAGGAGAAAATCGGACTTTTAAATGCAAATGATTTATGCCCATTTTTTTCATGACTTTGTTCAAATTTTATTGTCAAATCCCAAGTTCCGCCTGTGAAATATTTGCATGATAAAATAGGTGAGTGAAAAAAACTATATGGTTTTTCGAAAAACTAGATAATTTTAATCAAAGTCACGAAAAAACTACAGAGGATTCGCTTTTACAACATAGATTTTTCTCTGATGTTGCTCCTAAAAAAAACCGCCATTTTGCCAGATTTTTTTTTTAGTTTCTGCCATAATGACATTTTTACTGATAAAGAATGTACCATTTTTTCATTTTTTAAATAACCAAAAAAGAGGGAATCGTGACAAGATGGACACGCTCTTTTTTCCCCCTCTACTTCAACAGTGTGTAACTTTGTGAAATATATTTCTTTTGTTGAATTTTTAAAATATAAATAAATAAATGATAAAAAAATGAATAGCCAAAATATTAATTGTTTTTTTTTATCGACTGTCAAAAAACGACCGAAATTCGGGCTTCAAGACTAGGGTACCCCCTTAATGTAAAGTAAAAATTACATTTGCCATAAAAATACTATATACTTATTACAAATATCATATCCCTAAATAGGGTAACTGAAATATTGATTTTTAAAATATGACGTCTAGTAAAAAATCTGAAAATAACTGTTAAAATGATATGTACAGTGTGGCAGCACCGCGTCGTGACGTCAAAAATTTTAAAAAATTTTGGGAATCCTCAGTAGATTATCATATGTGAATATCTCGCAATTCCAATAATATTGGAAACATACGTGTCAAATTGGTAACCTTTTTTTTAATCGGTTGAAAATATTCATATAAATATAAGGTAAAATAATAAAAAAGTAAAAATAAGACCATTCCATACTTACATCTGAGGAATTAAAAAATGCGCTCCTAGATATTCCATTGCGATAGCTTGTGCTTAAATATCTGGATGAGGATGAACTTGAGTGCGATCCATAGTGGTCTGATGATAAAAGCGTGTCCTTATTAAGTAATGGCTGGAAAAAATGGAAAAGGGTTCGTCTAAGCAAAAATGTAATTTAAGGTAAAAAGGGTGCATGCATGCTAGGAAAAAAATGAATGATCTAGCGGTTTTTATGAAATAAAGGGTGTTAATTAAATTTTAATTATAGTTACTAATGAAAGTGTCTTATTAAGGGGGGTTGTTCCCTGAGATAAAATGTTAATCGCACTAAAATACACTTCTTATCAGATTAGCGAAGTTAAGGATGCTGGATATAGAGAGTAGCTCAATTGGTGACTGCCAGTGAACCATGTGCAGTTGTGTACGATTTGAATTTCATTATAAACTGTAGTTCTCCTGGGTTTTTAAAAATTACCTAAAATAAAACATTTTCTTTTGTAAATTCTTAAATTTTACAATATTGATTGCCTAGGAATTTAAATGAGTATGATTATTATTTAGAAATTAAAGTTGTGGAGTATTTATTTGTATATTTTGTTCAATGAATTCTAGACTAATAAATTGGCTTAAACTTTTACACATTTTTTCAGGCGGCGGTCCTGACTAAAAATACTTTGGTTTGTCTTTCTGCTTAAAGTAAGTCTATAAATTCAGAAATAGTTTTAAAATGTAAGTTTGAATATGTGCTTATATTACCTATATAATGCTTTTATTAAACCTTTTTCTATCTTTAAAAAAAATTTAATATTTTTCTTTTTTTAACAAATAAACTACGTTCATTAATGCTTTAACAAAGACTCTTTATAAAAGCTCAACTTGCTGATAAAAAAAAATGGTAAAAAATGATATAATACTAGTCCGAGAGCTGGTGAACAATTTTAAGTAGGTTCTTAAGAAACTTTGAAAATTTGTGTTATTGTCCCTAAAGACCCTTAAATATAAAACCCTTTAAATAAAAAAATCAAGGGGTCCACTACCCTTTAGCCAGACCTTGACTTTTATGTTTAGGGGTCCTTCAAAGATAATTACACAAATTTTCAAAATGTCTCAAGTACCTCTATGTATAAAAATAAAAAATGTACATGTCTTAACAATTTCTAAAGTTTTTAAAGCAAAATAATAAATAAAAATATGCTGCCTAATTTACATATTATATCTTAAAAATGGTAACCGCCTTGTTATCAAAGTTTTTGTAAGGTAGTACGGCGACACACTCATGGTTTAATTTTTTGCGTTAGAAATAGAAGTAGAAATTAGAAATAGTCCAGTAACTGAAGACCTGAAAGTACCCAAAGCAGTAAATAAATCTGTACAGGGTCTTTGATTATATTTACGTGGCTTCTGGGGCCTTTATTTTTGAAGACAGGAAAAAATGTTTTTTATAAAAATTGTAGGATTTTTTCCATATTATCTTTTGAAATTATCAGTAACAAAATATCGCAATAAAAAAATGAAAAAATATAGGCAACTTCAACTTTTTTAAATGGAACACCCTGTATATTATGCGCTACAACGAAAGATCTCAAAATATATATACATTGATGATATTTGGATGAACCATTTTTGAAATATTTTAGGTTAAATTATTAATAAATTACAAAAAAGTTTCATATTAGTATCAAGAAAGACATGGAAACAATAGAATTGTTATGTTGCTGAATTTAGTAAAGGTTTTCTCTGGACCCATAATGTTTACTTTTGTGATTAAACATTCCTGCTAAAGTAAGGGAAGACTTTTCGGTGAATAGAATTTTATTTAAAAACTTTGGATCCTGCTGCATAAACCTAGCTATTTCCAATGCATACTTAGGTCGGTCCTGCATGTTTTGTTCAGGAAGGTTCTGAACGGACATAAATTTACAAGAATAAAATTTGTAAAATTTTAAGGTTAAATAAATTTTATAATCTGTTTTATTAAGTTCAGTGCCGCATCCGAGATTGATATTTCAGAGTTTTCTAAAATTACTAAAAGTAGTTACTGCAAGTCTAATAGAAAAAGTATAATAAATATTCTGAAAAAACAAGGATATCCAAAACCGTGTTTTCATGTCGTGCTGCGATCCTTTTCTTTATTTTAAAGCTTTTTCGTTCAATAAACTTTCTTACTATGTATTTAATAGTATCTATAGATGGTACCCGTTGTTAAGGATATAATAAGTAATATTCCCTTTGCACTGTCGTTACATTATAATTGTTACCATAAAAAAGACGCATAATAGAGATTTTTTGTTCTTCTGAATAGCCCATCGACAAAAAAGCAATACAAACTACTTTTAATAGTTAAAATAATAATTTTAACCTTTTTAAAATATCAATACGTCAAATTTATTTAAACAATTTTATTGTTTTCATAGCTTTCTTGATACTAATATGATATATTTTTTTTCAATTTATTTATATTTTAGGCTTAAATATCTCAAAAATGGTTCATCCAAATATCAACAATGTATATATATTTAAAATCAGAAAAAGAAGATCTTTTATTGTAGCGCATAATATACAAGGTGTTCTATTTAAAAAAGTTGAAGTTGCCTATATTTTTCCATTTTTTTATTGCGATATTTTTTTACTGATAATTTTAAAAGATTATATGGAAAAAAACCTACAACTTTTATGTAAAACATTTTTTTCTGTCTTTAAAAATAAAGGCTCCAGAAGCCACGTAAATATAATCAATTTTCATTGGTGGCGTAATTCTTAGGTTTTCGCATGCTTTCGAGCGAGAAAAAATTTATCACGATTCCGACGTGGAAACCCGCTAAAAATGCCCCCAAAAAATGAGTTTTCGCGAATATCTGCCAAAATATGCAAATTGCAGAATTTTTGATTGGATTGACTGGATAGATGTGGTAGTTGCTTACGCGAGTCACTGATTTTTGAAAAATTATTGGATTTTATTAAAAAAAATACATTTGGATACTAGACACGCTAAGCTTTCAAATGATGTGCATTGAAAAGCATTTCAATAGATGATGAGGTTTTAATTCTAGATTTTCTAGAACTCCGGAAACGGCTAAAAAATGCAGATGGGCAAAACAATTTTTTATCAAAACGCTAGAAAGACGGTGAAGAAAATTTCCTGGGATCATAAAACACTTGCTAAGGTCTTATTATAAAAAATAAATGTTTATAACAAACCATTTTTTTTAAATATCAATAAATTAATGAGATACTCTCAAAATATAAAAAAAAACTTTGACCGCTTTTTTTAATATTCTAGAAAAATCAAAATGGACCCAAACTCATATGCAATGATAGGTACGGTTTTCCCATTCCGATGAACTATTAAAAAAATGTACATTATTGCCCGAGTAATGGAACAATTCGTCCGCCCGCTTATAAGTGAATCCATGAAGATACCGGCATTCTTTGGGTCCCGTTATCTCGAAAACTATCCATTTTTGGAAAAAAAATGATAAAGACCATTTTTGTAGATTACAAGGCGGTCTTCATTTTTTGTCCAAACAAAAATTCTCAAATTCGCATATTTTGGCAGATATTAGCGGGACACCCATTTTTGAGACTTGAAAGGCCATTTTCAGCCTTTTCCCACCAGTTAATGTTAATAAACTTTTTTTCGCTCGAAAGCATCCCTGAAGACCTAAGAATTGCGCCACAAAAAAAAACTGTACAGATTTATTTACAGCTTTGTCCCTTCATTTACTAGACTAAAATAAGATGTCATTACTATAACTTTCTACCCCACAGAATTTTTAAAAACCCCCATAGGATGTTTGTTTGATCGTTGGAAACCTTTTTAATATTCCATGTTTGTAATAAGTTTTTGTTGGGTTTCTTGCCTGGAAAGTTTCTAAAGGATGGAAACACTTCGGTCTTGGTCCCGGGGTATAGTGAACTGACTTGTGCTCAGTCCTATTTACCCCTATAAATTGGAAGATCGCCTCAAACCAAACCAAGAAAAACCCCCCAAAAAAATTAAAAAACTCATCTAAGTTCTTTAGAAACATTCCAGCCGAGTAATCCAACGACAACTTATTAAAACATAAATCCGTCACAAAACTAAAGAACATATTTATAATTCTATGTTTTTCATAATTTCAGCGACACTGTGTGTACAAGGTTAGCCATAATTTCCCTTTGTCGATATCAAAGAACAATAAACCTATTGTATTACCAGTAGCACGTCTTAGGGTAAATAATTTTAGTTGCAACTTTATGTTGGGCCATGTATTTGCTTTAATTATAGGAAATATTTATGTGTTGAATATTTTGGCAAACATAAAGTAACTGATTAAAAATTGCTAATTGTCTCTTGGTGACATAAGATATGGGTTATTTTGCAACAGTATCATTCTATCCGGTTTATTTTTTTTATGATTTTAATATGTATCCGCAAATTACATAAAAAAGTATGTTAGTAGTAAACCCAAGGCAATCAATCTTCATAAAGACAGAATATTTCTCACGGAATGGTAATGACCTTGCTAGCAGCTGTTGATTTATTACATATTGTACAAAAACTGGTAAAATTATGTAATTGCATAATATTACTTCCTTTGTATGGAAAAATATAGCAGAGAAATTGTGAACAGGGTTGCCCAAGTACGTTGCTTTATTACGATATCTAGGGACACATAATATTTAATCTTTTTTACCATTACTTCTGAGCGTTTTAATAATTTTTAAGAGACATGTAGAAGTAAAAGAAACTTTTAAGAACATTGCCTTTAATTAACGTAAATAAAACTAAATATGACAATGACAATAACTTGACAAAGCCTAAGAGACAAATATACATAGGGTAAATCAGGGTAACAAGAAGGTATTAAGTATAATATTATAACATTCTTCCCTCTAACTTGTGACATGGTCACGTAGATAGGTTGGACATTGTCGATTGCGTCTCGGACGGTAAACAAATGAATTGCCATTAAAGTTGCCTTGATTTCGAATTTGGTTTTCATAGGAAGTCCCGACAGGTGGAATCTAATTATGGTTTTGCTGTGTCATCTGAACAGACTAAATTTCTGCATCAGAACGATTATCTGTCGGGTTTGCACCTTTATTGGTTGCTTCCTGCAGGCCAATGGCATCACCTATTTCTTTAATCTGAGTGTTTGTAAAGGAAGGAGGAGGATTTTTCTGATCAAGGTGGTTTTGACTCAATGCCATATCTCCTCGCGGGGCTAAATGTCGCATAGAGACGTTCCATTTGGCAGACGCAAATGGACTGTAACAACCTCTTCTACGAGAGGCTAATATTTGCTATTTTTAACGTTTTTTCTGTAGAAAACTGCTCGAGGGTAGGAAAGTAGGTATTAAACAGCTATTGGTAGACCGACGCGAGCGGTTGAACATTCTTTCGTGAAGGGTGCAGTTGGTAGAAGTACACAATAAAGATCTTATAGAATAAAGAGCATCTTGTAAAACTAGTTTTCAATAAGTTGTTTTGAGGGTCTTGCAATTCAAAGAAAGCTGAATTTTTTTCCATTTGATACCATTGTATCTTTCACACTGATCGTTTCCTTGCGGATTGTATGCTGTTGTGCGTCTAGTTGCTATACCATGAGAATCTAACTTTAATTCTTAAGAGATGAGTGACGTTCCCCGGTCACAGTGTATGTATGATGACATGCTCTGACGTGGACTTTTCATTACAGTGGCTAAAGTCATGTCAGAATATGGGAAACTAAAACGGAAATCTTAAAAATTTATCAATAACAGTGAAGATGTAGTTGTTATTTGTTGAAGATGGGACTGGATCCTTGAAGTCAATATTCAGCCTTTCAAAAGGTGATGTCGACGAAACACCTTGATTCTTGTAAAATTTTGGCTTTAATTATGCACATACAGGACATGATGCTGTTACTTTTTGATCATCTTCAACAGAAAATGGTACATTTTTACAACGGACCCAATGATAAAACCGAGCAACTCCAGGATGGCATAGGGCACTATGATGTTCGTAGAGAGTTTGGATGTTCTGTGTTCAAAGTTCAAAAACATCAGCAAAAGTAAAAAGGCTTCAGTAAGAGAAACCAATATTACCTTTGCAATCAAATCTTACATTGAACGTTAGAAACGTCAAGATCAGGTTAATAAATTGAAAAAATCACGAACTTCAGCGGCAACAGAATATTAACAACACCGTAACAGTAACGGCAACGAAACATTAAATTTATAATTTTGCCAGTTAAGACACCAAGCTATCGTAAACTGTCACAAGATAAAAAACTGAAATATTTATCAAACAGTTAAAAATACAGAACATGGACTTAATTCTTTCAATGCTGTTGATATCATTTGCGTAAATGTACAAATATAAAACATAATATTGAAATAAGTTAAAAAATTAAATAATTTACATTGTATGGATCATCTTTGCCTATGACAAATATAAAACTAATTTGCGCCTTTATGGGGAAAATAAGTCAAAAAATGTAAATATTGAGTTAATGTAAATTAAGCAATAATTCATATATTAATTTAAATGTTTCGTTAAAACATTTTGGCAAATCTAAAAGCTCTTAGATTAAAAAAGTTCTCCGAATTGCCAAAAAGTTTCAAAGGGAAATTTAAAAATTACTTAAATATTGTTTAATTAACTCAATTTTAACATTCGATGACTTATCCTTTTTCTCAAGTTTAGTATTCTTGAACCTGAGATAAATACTTAAAAGTAACTTCTGGTAAATTGCTTACCTGACTATAGGTATTAAGTGCAGTTTTTGATATAATTGGTCCGTTTCTAGTGGTAACTTTGACTAGATGACCAGGATTCGAGGACAAGACCTCCTTTTGGTGATGGGAGGTTGGATTCTGAAACAAAATTATGACGTTTATTTACAAGACTAACACAACATAACTTTGCTGGTACAAATTGTTAAAGAAAATACTAAGTGACAGATGTTAGTTAACAAAATACTTTTTTGGTAAGAGGTAAATAATTCAATACGCATTGTAATATAATTGAAATTGCAAAATATTCACATAAGATAATCTATTGGGGCTTCCAAATATATTTATATGCAAAATTTTATAGGTGTATGTACGCTTGTTTGTGTATATGTTTGTCCACGTATTTCTTGAAAGTAATAATCAGATTATAACCATTCTTTTTTATTGGCTTATATTACTTCAACCTAAGCAGAAGTAAAGATTTCATCAAAAGCGGTTTAGTAGTTTTTATGTTATGGACTAATACGTGTAGGTGTAAAACCAGGATAGATGCCTCACTTTTTAAAATAACTATGTATCTCTTAGCACAAGCAAGATTCTTTATTTATCACGGGTAGGTACTTTGGTTTATTATCTTCAAATTATTGAAAGGAATAAACATTACTCTTTGTCATTTTAGTATTAGCAAGTTTTACGGACCTTTAAATTTAGGACAACTATCCCATATAGGGGATAGTTGCCTAATCATGTAAATTACGTTTAGGATCGATGCCCTCGCCGAGAAGAGGAAGTGTTATCCCGCAAAATCTTTGATCGCACCTAGCCGTCCCATGCAATCGCACAGAGACATGTAACACTGCCATCTTAGTTGTATTTGCAGAGTCTATAGATAAATAAAATAACATGTTGTGTGTCATTCGCGAAACTAGAGTTATTGCAATCAAGGCAACTATACCCCTGGGGCGACTATCCGGGTTTTGCCCTAGGTGTAACGGCCTGGCCTGTTGATACGCGCTACGGGTGTCCAAGGGAAAATATCACAATACCTTTGTTATTAGTACTAAATACAAAAAAAAATCCAGTTTTTAGTTAATAGTAAAAATTATAAAAAAAGGTAATTGAAAAAAAATAACCGACTTCAAAAAAAAAACTCAAAATTATGAAATAATAATTTTAAATAAACCTAAATTAACCAACAAAAACGAAATCAAAAGTAGGTTCAAAATAAATTAGGGACTAACAATTTTTTTATGATGTTGGTGCCAGTAAATCCATCGAATTAAAAACTTAATTAAAAAAAAACGATGCCTTTGTTGGCAACCCCCAAAAATTATTTGGGAAATTTCCCTATTTAGTTTTCTTTTGTTGGTGAGAAAAAAGTATATATAAAATATTTTTTAAAAAATTACTAATTCTTTGATCAATAATTTTTAAGAAGTCTACTTTTAGTTGGATCAGTATATATAAAAAAAACGGTGCTCTTTGAAAAGAAAAAAAAACCATAAGTAGCTAAAAAGGTTTGATTTAAACTGACGGCCGCCTTTGCTTTTTATATGGACTATTTTTACAGATACGTGCCACGTGCGGGAAGCGGCACATTATAAAAAAAGGCAGCCGCCAGTTCAAATCAGACCTTTTAGCTACTTTTTTATTTTTTTTTTTTAAGATAACCGATTATAGTAATTATACTTTAAACTAATGTTTCGCCGCGTTAAATAACTTTTTATTGAAAAAAATTTTTGGTTTAAATAAATTGCAGTGCTGGATTTTTTTCATTAGTTACTACTTTTAACCATACTTTATCTAAATGATCATGTTAATGTTTACCATTATACAGTAACATATATTAAAAACAAAGTCATGTAGTAATTTAGTTTCCATTAGCTCTAATTACTTCCGAATTCCTGTTACCATAAATCTCCGAAAGCTAATAATATATGTACAGCGTGGGTTATGTCATTATTTGAAGATTTATAAATTGCGACATATAACCCGCACTAGAAATCACATGTACAACCTTTTTTGTAACCCAAACACTCATGGAGAATCTGCTGCATAAAAACTTAGATTGCTATCTGAAACGGTTCCAGAGATATAAAATAAAACCTATATTCGGTGCAATCTTTGAATCGCCATAGTAACCTTATATTTGCGGACCTATGTTGATATGAACTTTTTTACAGTTTAACATGTAGAATCACCCCTAAATTTATTTGAACGGTATTTCCGCATACCCAGTATATTTAAAAACTATGTTAAAGTTTTTATAGAGGTTGTTCTTAAATGTATTTATACATATAGAAACGACCTCTGTTACAAAAATTTGGGAAATATGTACATTGTAATCACTAATCACATATGAACGGAGCCCTGGTAGCATCAACTGCGCATGAGGCTAAGTGCCAGAGGGTCCGCATATTTGTGACATTTGTTACCGCTTATCCTATATGTAACATTTTTTCTTCCCCTAAAATCTTTTTGGTCGGGTATTGCTGTGTAAAAAACTCGAGTTTGAGAGCCGAGAGTTAGAGACTTGCCATGACCAGCAGTGTTTCTAAGACGGTTTCTGCACGCTCGATAACCTGAGAATTTATTATATCACATCAAAAAAGCACCATTCCAAAAAAACACTCATCAAAAAACAAGCAAAAATCATTTCAAAAAGTTTATTTAACATTTAAAAAGAGACAGTATAAAAAAATAAAAACTGTATAACCTTTATAAAAAATAACAAAACCTAACTAACGGTAAAATAAAAATAAAACAAAGTAACTGAATTTAAAAAAAGCTGACAAAAATAAAAAATATCACAGTAAGTAATACATGAGGTTACATGGTTTGTGGATAAAAAGATCAATCCAATGATTAAAAAAAAGTTTTTTTCAAGTTCTGGTTGGTAAAATGTAAACACAGAAAAAAATTAAAAAACGGGACAAAAGTAGCCACGTAAAAATGCTAAAATGAGACATACAATAAGAGCAACAAACTATGCATCCTTGCATTGGTTTAAAAATCTTTTTGTCTCTTATTGTATCAAATAAATTAAACTATATGACATCTGTGTTAAAAATATGAATTAAATAAATAGAAAATATCTATACGCTACCACTATCTTACTTACTGGCACATTATTCTAACCTCCTTATGAACGCTTTGACAGAATTTGTGCATACAAAAGATGCTTTAAATATATTAGAAACTGTTTGTCCACAAACCAGTAAAACGCACTATGTAGAAATAATAAACTATTGTGTTGTGTTAACCCTTGTTAATGCCAGGATTTGCTGATGCTGAATACATTTCTTCAAAGAGGTTTTTTCGAAAATCTTCTTCAGCTTTATTTATAGCTTGAAGCCTTTGTTCGGCTTGGTTGACAAAATATTCAAACACTTTCTCGTCGGACTTCATATATCTTTCAAAATAAACTTTCGGTAATCTGTATACTTTTGATGTCTCCACGGCAATAACAGTTGCAGCACACTTTAAGTCCTTTAATACTAAACCCATTTCACCAAAAAATGCCCCATCTTGCAGATGACAAATTTCCGTCCCAGAATGACTGTATACTGCTACAGTACCGGAAGCTAGTAAATATAAAGAATCTCCTACATTTCCAGCATAAATTATAACATCGTTCGGTGAGTAAACCTCAGTAATGAGATGTTGGGCAATATCTTGAATTCTGTCTTCGCTTAGTTCACCAAATAGAGTAACGTTACTTTCTCTAAGAGTCTTGCACATGTTAACTCTAACTTTAGCTCCCAAGCTCTCTGGTAATAAATTTCGAATTTTATGCTTGTTAAAAAATCTTTTACGATAGTAAAATTCATAGTAATCTATCACTCGTTTTTTAAGGTTGGATGGAAGGTCTTTTATATTCATCCAGTTTTTTAGTTGTGCAATTATTTCTTGGAATCTAATTTCTTGAAGATCATTACCTAAGAGAACGTTAAGAAGAACTACCCAAGTAGTCAAGTGTATAACCTTTCCTAACGCATAATTGATCATGCTAGTAACAGTTTCTTCCCATGTAAGATAATCGCTAAACTCATCGATGGTAATACCAAAAGTCTGAGCCGAAGTTTTAAAAAAGGAGAGACTATACTGCAAAGTAAGTCGTTGGTTGATTAAATTATTATACAAAATCCAGGTTTGTGGGTGAAATTTTCCGGTTAATGTTTTTCTATGTCTTGGCACAGCAAATGTTAAACAAGACATAACATGAGTAGCTATTGCCACTAAAAATGTCAATTTTGCTATGGTTTTGATACAAATTGATTTAATTCCTAAGTACTCCATATTCTGTGAAAGCAAGCTGTAAGTTTTGCAGATGAGAAAAATTTTAAACTGTCCAAGGACATTAATGCCATTCCATACGTATTTTGTACAAATGTAAGTGTGTGTACACCACATAAACTTTGGGGTAGATGATATTATTTCGGCCCAAAAAACAAAACTTCTTAGTCTGCTTAGGACAATTTGTTTAAATTCTAATATAACAATTCGCTGACTCGGTACCAGTTTTCCACGAAAACACGAAAATATGATGTTTATCCAAGTAAGTATGTCAATAGTATTCATAATATAAGCAAAGCTTACATATCTTCCTGTGTGTATTGCACTTCTTCGTATAAAACAACCATCCAAAACTTTAAGAAATATGGTAATAACGTATAGTAAAAACAAATATATATCGTATATTGCAGCAAGCTTACTTAGTGGATGAACTACAAAATAGTCCGGTGAATTGTAATGTCTCTTGTTTTCATTCCTTATAGCATAACCACTTTTAAAGTACAAAAGGCACAAGGGATTAGATTTAGATACCAATGTTAGCGAAAACCAAAATCTCTTGAGTTTGTAGCATACGGTTTCCTTTTCTTTCTTCGGTGGACATATGAAAGAATCGTCACTTAGACAATTATGTTTTATACGCGTGTAGATTTTATTCATTTTATGGGGACTAATATTTCTGATTTTATATTTTTAATGTCAACATTGACATTTTGGTAATATATAAGCTTGATCTGGTTTTCACAGGTAAACACTGCCGGGTATTCTAATATGTGGTGGAATTGTATTTTCACTGGTAAAACCGAAGGTGTTTTTACATCGTCTTCCAATTTTTAGATTATATTATGTTGCCTCTGTAGTAGGAAAGATAGAGCCCAGATTTGGCCGGCATCAATAATATGGTATTTCATCATTATAATGCGTTCATTCAGTGCTATGATGTAACAGTCGGGTTATATAACCCCAGAGTTATATAACTCCACAAGACTTTGTTATTGCCACTATGGAGTAAGAAAAAATAATTCAAGAAATAAGAAGTTTTTGGTTAATAAATCATCAGCAAAATATTCTTTACTTATTTATATTATCTTTAAAACACATTACCTTACATAACTTGCATAGAAACACCGATTTTTTGCCTTTTCTTTTTGTAAATAAACTTGACAGTTCATAAAATTAATCATGACAATCACTCAAAATTCGACTAGATTGCCATGGAATAACCCGTTATTCATTTTTTTCCGATGTTTAACTCTAAAGAATAACCTGGCCCCTCGAGATGCGGGTTAAATAACCCCGCTCGTTGTTAATGCTGTCTTATAAGTATCGATATCTTGTGTCAGTCCGGATCGTAATTTAAAAAATCGATAAAGTTAAATATCGTAATAAAAAAACTTCGTGTTTAAATTACCGCCTAAATTTTAAAATGGATTTCAGATGATATTGCGAAATAACTAAATTATTATTACTATTAATCCTGACCAAAGGAAGTCATAACTTACATTTATTTAGTAATTTTAAATCACTTAAATTATTTAACACAAAAATTAAAAGTAATTTTCTTTAAGCACATACCTATAGAGGCAGCCTTACTGCTTAGCATTGCGATCAAGCGTGTGAAAGAGAAAAAATAATATATCCCTTCCCGGCCACCAATCAGCACGCTGGGAGAAAGGGAAAGGAACTAAACTTGTTCTTCTCTATCTTTCTCCCAATCACGCTGTTTGCACGGCCGAACGGCAAGAGCTTCCTCTAGGTACGTCAATTTATTTGATACTAAGCTTTCAGATTACACCTACTAAAGTTAGCATTGCCGCTTGACTATGCAAATAAGCGTACCAGATAAAAATAAAATAACGGTATAACCTTCTCTCTCTCACTTCGCACGTGCTAATATTGTCGACTGCTTCTCCAATATTCAAAAGTTTCCGTCAACCACGCGAAGCGAAAGAAAAAGATTGTACCCTTATCTACTTTCTCGCACGGCCTAGAAGGTATATATATGCTTACAGATTCTGGGCTTACAGCTTAGTATCTCCGAGAGGCAGCCTTGCCGCTTGGTCATGCAAACAAGCCTGCGAGTAAAAAAGAAAATAAGGATATAATCTTTCTCTCTCACTGCGCCGCCCCACTAATATGGAAAAGTTTCTATCGACCAATATTAGCACGCGGAGCGAGAGAGAAAAGTTGTACCCCTATTCACTTTCTCGCACGCTTGTTCGCACGGCACAGCAGTAGTATATGCTTTAAGCATAGACCTACTAGAGGTAGCCTTTCCGCTTGGCCGTACAAACTATGGCCGTGCGAACAACCTTTCTCTCTTGCTCCATGTGCTGATTGGTCAGCGATAACTTTTTAATATAAGCGGGAACTCCAAACAATATTAGCTATAAAGAAATAATATACCCTTATATTTTTTTTCACTCGCATACGTGTTTGCAAGGAGAGGCTGACTTTAAAAAGTATAAATATGTTTAAAACTAAGTATCTTCGAGCATATACCTACTAGGGGCAGACTTGCTACTTGGCCGTGCAAACAAGCGTGCGAGTGAAAAGGAAAATATGGGTATACCCGTTCTTCCGCTAATACTAAAAACTTAACGCCGAAAAATATCCACGTGAAGCGACAGAGAAATATTTTCCTTTTCCATCGCACGCTTGTTTGCACGGCCAAGTAGCAAGTCTGCCCCTAGTAGGTATATGCTTTGGGCATATATCTACTCAAGATACTGCGAACAACCTATTTTCTTTCTTAACGTGCTGATTGGTGAGCGAAAACTTTTTAATATTAGCGGGGCCGTCGAACAATCAGCACACGAAGCTAGAGAGAAAGGTTATACCCTAACCACAACTAATGTTCGAGCATATACCTACTGACCAATCAGCACGCAGAGTGGTGAACAAGCAGTCTGGAGCGCGAGAAAAAGGTTATAGACCTATTCTTTTTTAACTATGTACTGGAACACAGTTATGTGATTTGTTTTTTGAGTAGACTCTAGAAATGTTCATATTTTATTGTTGAAAAAGAGGCAAATCTAAAGTTTAAAAAATACTAAGATACACTGTTTTAACTTGTTAGTAAATTTCTAAATATTTGTTCTTAAGTAAACCGTGCTGCGATGCCACCATGTTGCAAGATGCAACTCATGAAATATCTGCAGAAACGACTTTGTTATAGTTTATTTCAGCTAAGATTTGAATTTATAGCCGTTACTTCTGTCATAAATGCCAACCGTTTTTTTAGGTTCTCAAAATATAAAGTTACCAGACCAGAAAAGCAACCAGCAATTAAAAATATATAATCTAAAACACGATTATATCTGCCTCTTTTAATACACGTGAACTGTTAAAGAACGATAAACCCTTAGTTAGTTTACTTGTAAGTACTGTTCACTTAAACGGGGCCGATTGTTCAGATTTTTATTTTCTGTTTCAGATGTTGACGTGTTAACAGCTAATTTTGCTTTATTCTTTGGATTATTTAGCCTGTTTCAGTGCTTTTTGATAGTTTGCGTGTTATTTAGCGTTTTTTGATTATTTATATATAGTGTTGAACATTATACATGATATTGAACTTTATTTTATTTAACAGAAATTATTTATTTCTGAAAAAGTAAATTATATTTATCAACATGCGGAAACAGTTTTATTAATTTTATTCTTTATATTTTTATGAATCAGTAATGGATG
Organism: Listronotus oregonensis; assembly: GCA_019359885.1. NCBI lineage: Eukaryota > Metazoa > Arthropoda > Insecta > Coleoptera > Curculionidae > Listronotus > Listronotus oregonensis. Next base: position 49,764 of record JAHBCN010004075.1, read on the forward strand.
ATCATGATGCCTGTATCCCCTGTACTTCAAAGGGAGTGTTGATGGAAAATTGGTAATTTTAAATAAGATTCTAAATTTATATTTATGAGCTGCAGTACAGTGGAAGTTAGAGTACTGCTAGATCAATCACTATGTTTATAATTATGATTTTTAAAAACTTAACAAACCATTTGCTGTTTGAGTGTTATATTAAAGATACTGTTTTACTTTTACTACTGCTAGATCTAGATCAATCACTATGTTTATAATTATGATTTTTAAAAACATAGCAAACCATTTGCTGCTTGAGTGTTATATTAAAGATACTGTTCTGTAGTTTAAACATTAATATGGGTATTTTTTTAGTAATCATCATATAATATTTTTACATCGTAACAAAGTGGCCCAGAATTTGTAAAAAATGTTTATAACTATTTTGTAGAACACTGTAATTTAAGAAGCTATACGGGTCATAAAGGGACTACAGGGCTGAAGACAATAACACAAACTACACAACACATGAAGGCACATTCCATCTAACGAGAAATAGGAAAAACATATATTCCAAATAGGTATCACAGAATAAATAAAATTAGGACAGGCATATCATACTATGGTCCTAAATTATTTAATTTCTTGCCACTTTCTATAACTCAGCTACCGTCCAAAAAATTAAATTTGTAGTAAAATATTTGCTTTCGAAATGCTTCTAATCACTAGAGGAATATTACAAAAACAGTTTTAGTGACATGATTGCCTAATAAAGTTTGTATGGGTCCATGTATAATCTCCTTCTGTTGACTGCAGTTTTAAATTGTAATTTTTAAATAATTTATTATGAATTGTTATTATTTATTATATTTGCAAATTGTACTCAAACCTTTGGATGTGTGTAAGCCCGATTGTGTGTCTAACATTAATAAACTTTTTGTCTTTGTCTATCTTTGATAAAAAATAAACCATATTATACTTAGTCACAAATTTTTATTTAATTTTACCCCACCTACCCAGGCACACTTTTCTTTAATGTCCTTACTTTACAGGTGGCAACCCTAGCTGCTTGGGTTGGTGCCTTAAATCTGTTTCTGAGGTTTAGGCTACTCCAATATTGGCCTAATAATAACTTAAGACTATAAGAAGGCGGAAAAGCTATACTTTAGCCGCAGAGTCAAAACAATTTTATTCATAATAATTGGTGTAACACCATTTTTATTTTAAGCAAAGAACAACATAATGTCGACTATGTAATAAAAAATGTGGACGTGACAAGATATTGTAATCAAGTAAACCTTAATCCGACCCTGAACAAAGAAAATATCTAGTAACTAGATAATGACACATCATAGTCCGCCATGATTAATTATAACGGTTTTAAATTCAAATCTTAGCTGAAATAAACTTTAGTGTTCTTACTAGTTGGCAAGAAATTTAAAATGTTTATAAATATAACCTATCTCAATTTAAGGTCCAAACACACATACATATACAAAAAAAAAACTTAAATTACAAGTTCATCTGAAATGGTTATTTATTATTTGGTTCCTTGTCCTTACGCCTTCACGATGTCAATTGCCATTATTCACTAAAAATAAAAATAAGTTAGAAAATCTTAATTTTAAAATAAGGTAGATTTTATGGATTACTTCAGCTAGTTACAAAATAGAAGAGAAAGCGCTATGTATCTGCGGTAAAAAAGTAAGTCATTAACCCTATTACTAAGGAATAACGATAAACGATTTTCTTTTTAATTTACTCTTTTGTTATCTTGTGCATAAATGAAATATTATCATCAATTCAATATTTTTTGTTTCCTTTTTCTTTTTTATTTTATTGATTTATTTTTTTGTGTTGTTAAATTCTGAAAGTAATAATAATAGTACGAACATCCTAGGAATGGTACTTTATTACAATATACAGTTGTACTATAGTGCAGGGCTACACATTTCCTTTGGTTTGTAAAATTTGAAAAGAACAAAAGGAACCGTGTCATGGCCAATGTGGATAACATTTTAGTTACACATGTACATAGTGCTTAATTTGTTTATCCAATGTAATCTTTTAGCTTAATATTATATATTACAAATATTTTTTCATGATTATCATGATATGTTTTCTAATGTACTGTATTTTAATGTCTTTTATAATTCAAGCAGTTAGATTTTATTATAAACGTAGTTAAATTTATATTTTATTTTTTGTATTGCAATAAAATTTATAATGCAGAAATCCTTTTAAAAAAGCTGTTAACATTAATCTGCTCATCTGAGGGCTGAGCACACTCATTTCGCTATACCCCGAGATCAGCACCCATTGTGGTCCCATTCTCTAGAAACTTTTCAGGTAAGTAATCTCAACAAGAACATATTAAAAGATTTAATTTGTTATGAAAATGTAACAGTATTAAAAACTCCTTTTTGGTACATGCCAAAGTAATATTTATACCGAAATGGTTCCATTTTATAAAGAATTCTTTAAAATATGCTAGCAAAATATAAAACATAGTTACAACCCAACAGTTTTGTAAGACAAAGTTAAAGTTAATATTTTTATAACTTACCAACAGGCTCTTATTGCTTTAAAATTGTCAGGCTGTACTCAACAAGAATGCCTACAAAACAAATAAGTATATCTGTATTTATAAAACAAAGTAGTAGGTGTAAGTTATTCAATGAGCACTAAACAAGAACATTTTTGTGGCTTTCTAGGTATTTTAATAAAAATATTGGAAGTGTCTAATTTTTTTCAATAGATTTTAATAAGGATTTTATATTCATTTTAGGTGACAAAAAAATTTAATTTGTATGCGACTTGAACGAGATGGTTATTTTGACATTTGTTTTTGTAAATATAAGAAAAGCTACAAATACGGCTCTGTCCAGTCCTCATTAAATGACCTTGTAAACTCAATACAATATTTTATATAGCATTTAACAACACTACAAATAGTGCATTTCAAATTAATTTTCTAGTATTTTTTGTGATAAAAATTGTCCTGGCAGGAAAAAATGGTGGGAAATTTTGTTACTGTAACCTGAACTATACTTGGTTCACTGTAAAGTTTTGTTGTTTTGACGTGTCTTATGACAAGCCGAGTTAGCGAACTCCCAAATACTCGATCTCGTAAATTAAAACAAAACGAGCACACATCTGATATTCACATTATTTAACCTCAAATACTCGCATCTTCCTCTAATCCTTTGACCGTTTCATATATCGTTCCTTTACTGGGTGAATAGTTACGTCGATTAGCTTAGCTGTTGTGGCAAACAGGCCCGTATTTTTATAATACATTATTTTTAAGTGTTCGGGTCGTTCGCACGCGTCGACATTGAATTCTAAAATATATTATTTTTAATGCTTTTAGGGATAGTTTTTTGAGGTATTGTAAAAGTAGTGTGTGTATTGGACTTTGTTTTATATTATTTTTGGACTTTCTAGTTTTCTAAAGTGTTTATTTATTAAAAAGTAAGTAATAGTGTAGGTATAAATAACTATAATTTTATTTGCTTTTATTTTCAAATTTTTTAGATTAATTAATGATTATGGATCACGATTACTGTATTCCCAGTACATCCAAAAGAAGCAGGGAAAGAGATTTGGTAACATAAATAAATTATATATGTATTTTAAATATTTAACCAAACTACTTTGGTCGACCAAGGTTTTTGGTTGATTGGTTGATATTAAAACAAAATTAACCACTTTGGCCAATATAGGTATTTTAAAAACTCCTTATTTTTGACCGTAACAACTTTTTTTTTTAAGACACGTACAATGTAGCCATAATTTTTTGCAGAACTGTCTCTCTTCTCAAATACATGGAAATAAAGTAGCTCAAGAGATGGTGAGAAATATTTACAAATACTTTGTAGAAGAACATCGCTTATTGAGCCCTCTTCAGGTATGTTTATAATAATTTATTAGTTGATCCTTTATATACAGGGTGGTCAACAGAGTTTACAACAAAACTTTTTTATTTCCCATTTCTCAGAAAATTTTATACTTGATAAAAGTTTCCGCATAAAGCAAAACCGGGTATAATGTTAATTACGTTTTAGTCTCGCCTACAGGGTGCTCAAAAAATACAAAAAATTACTTTGGAAAAACTAAAATATTAGGATGTTTAGGCCGGGTTTATCCAATTTATTGTTTATTCTTAATTATTTATTCCTTATTCATAATTTTATGGGCGTGATTGGTTACTTCAAAATTTAGAGCAATTTAATTGGATTTAAGCTTTGAATTAGAAATAAAGAAATATTGATTTAAAAAAAACTCTTATCTTTATCAGCATTGTTTTTAGGAAACAGCTAAAGCTTTGAGAGTTTCAGTTCCTTCAGTAAAGAAATATAGGAATGGCCCCACCGAAAATTCTTTATCAGTGTCGAAGCAAAACACGGGAGATTACAATGGGGATATGAATTCGGAAAACTTTGAGAAATGGTTGAAAAACGCTCTTCTTCCCAGCTTGGATGAACCGTCAATTATTCTCCTTGATAACACTAGTTACCATAGTCGTCAAAGTGAGAAATGGCCCACCAAAAGTTGGAGAAAAGGAGAAATTCAGAATTGGCTGGAAGCAAAGAACATTCCTTTTTCTCCCTTGGATACTTTGGATAGACTGTGGAAGATAATAAGCCAGATACCAAAACCTAGTAAATCGTATGTGGTTGATAATTTAATAAGAGAAGCTGGACACGAAGTTATTCGTCTACCTCCATACCATTGTCAGTTCAATGCTATTGAAATGGTATGGAGCTTGGCTAAACGCGTTTATGATTCTCGTATTAATGAAATCAAAGATGTTTTGGAGTGTTGGAAAATATCTTTGGAGCATGTTTCCTCAGAGCACTGGTCCAACTATGTTCGACATACAGATAAAATTATAAAAGAGGCGTGGGAAAAAAGAAAAATATATAATGTCACTTCAAGAACCCATCATCATTCATGTTTCTGACAGCGATCACAGCATGTCATCTGACGAAGATAATTTATAAAATTAACCATGCAATAAAGCGTTCTTTACTCATACGCTTGCAGGAAAATGCATACTAAAAAAGTGACTAGAGCGATAGGTGTTTATTCACTTATTCATTTGCAGAAAAAATGCATGCACTTAAAAAAGTAACTACAAAAATAGATGTATTTCACTCACTACACTACTTTTTAAATAAAAAAAGGTATTTACATCTAGTCACGAATTTAAAGTACTAATTATTATTTAAAAGGGGGGTATATTTTTTAAACTAGTAGACATTCTTGCCAATATGGTGAAGGTATCATAAAATTTTGTAAGTGGTATTTTTTTAAAACAGTAACAATATATTTTATTAATAAAAAATAACTACTAATTTCTCCTTATTTATGTTTAATTACAGAACGCAAAAAGTACTAAAAGATAACCTTTAGTTTCTAGAAATATATAAATTTTACATTAGGTAACTTCTTAAAAGTTTATATTTCGCATCCAAATAAAAGCTAAAACCAAGGTCGTGCTATCTTAAGTAAATTAATAATGAGTACTGGTAACTTGTAAAATATAATAACGCCTAAAAATTAAACAAATCTTAATTAATTAAACATTTTTACAAGAACATGCTAGGATCTAAAGGCTAAGTATGTATTTACCTGCTTATATATTTATATAGTTTATAGCGCTTCATAATAAATAGTTGAATCATAAATAAAAAATGTGTTTATATATCCTTTTTCAACACGTTTTGGTATATTATATTTTTTTACTAAATACAATACCAATAATATGTTGTCACATTATCATGTGTTGAGTATCGTCTCGTGAGTTTAAAACTCTTTTAGTTTTAAAATTTTAATAAAATCAAAAACCCGTTTTTTTTGTATTTATAATGCTAACAGTAAATATGTTTTAGCAATTTTGTTTTTGTTCTTAAATTTTTAAAATCATTTTATGAAAAAAATATTCGCCAAAGTACGTCCCTGGCCCAATCTTGAGTTGGCTATAATAAAAGTAACTAAAAAATGACATGTCTTGTCGGCCATGACTAAAACTTTAGATTGTCCAGACTATACACAGTGGCTTAGTTTACACGATACATATAGTTCCCGAACCAAGTATCAAATTAGAACCAAATTAGTACTTAGCAGTTAGTTCATGTACTGTAAACAGCAACCAAATTTAAGTTCGATCTAAATCAAAATCGTGAACCTAACCATTGTGATTTGAACTATATTGTATATCAAACGTCAATTTTTATCGTGTAAACGATCATTGGTTGCCTTGAAATTAAGTAGATTATGTATTCTATTTAATAATTATTTTATACTAATTTGTATTGTATTTTAAAGTTATTTCTCAGTATTCAGAACTTATCTAAGGTAAGTTTCGTAAGTTTTGTAAACAACAGCTGACACTGATGACATGTTAATTTGAAGGTTAGTTTACCGGGTTTACCCCTGTAAACACTAACCAAATTCTAATTAAATAGGGTATTTGATTACAATCAAAGATTTGTTTAATTCAAATCATTCAGATTTAAGCTCTGTAAACAAGGCCAGTGTAAATGACAAGTTGTTACATACTTTTAAAAATAAAAATACAATAGTACCTTCATATTTACTATTGGGTCAATTGTTGCAAGAGGTCAGGATCCTGGTATAACTTGAAAATATTTCCAACTAAATTTTTTATCAGCTTATATTTTTGTTGTAAAGCACCCAGTTTCATTCTTATAGATATATCTGTAATTTACCATCATTACATTACATTGGTCATTTTTCCATTTTTTGATGCTTAAACAATCTAAAAACCAAATTGTAATAAGTTTTAAAGCTTTGTTAGGAAATATTCCATAGAAACATGTCCCCCAAATAATCCCTAAATAAATAAATTTGTTTAACTTACCTGTACGTAGTTTTTTAGGCATGTGGATATTTTCTAGTACTATAGAAACAAAATTGCAGATTTTTTATTTTAAATCCTGTTTTTATGAGAAATTTTAAAAAAGTAAGAAGGTTAAAATAGATAAATTTGACGTTTGATTTTTGACGCAAAACATTGACTGTGAACCCTAACAATCTGAGATTAACGTTGTCAAATCTTCATTTATGAAAGCCATTTCGGAATATACTTTTTTACGTCAGCGCTCTTATGTGTATTTTTAGGACTACGTGAGCTGTAGTAAAAGTAAAAAATTATCACTAAATAACAAACAGACCTGCCATCTTAGAAATAGGTATCGAAAATTTTTTTGCTAGTATCTTCAAGCATATACCTTCTAGAGGCAGCCTTGCCGCTCAGTCTTGCGAACAAGCGCCAGACAGAAAAAAGAATAGGTCTATAACCTTTTCTCGCGCTCCAGACTGCTTGTTCACCACTCTGCGTGCTGATTGGTCAGTAGGTATATGCTCGAACTAGTTGTGGTTGAGGTATAACCTTTCTCTCCAGCTTCGTGTGCTGATTGTTCGACGGCCCCTATTATTAAAAGTTTTCGCTCCCAATCAGCACTTTAAAAGAAGAAAATAGGTTGTTCGCAGTATCGAGTAGAAATATGCCCAAAGCATATACCTACAAGGGCAGACTTGCTACTTGGCCGTGCAAACAAGCGTGCGATGGAAAGGAAAATATTTCTCTGTCGCTTCACGTGGATATTTTCGGCGTTAAGTTTTTAGTATTAGCGGAAGAACGGTATACCCAAAATCCCTTTTCACTCCCCCTTGTTTGCACGGCCAAGTAGCAAGTCTGCCCCTAGTAGGTATATGCTTTGGGCATATATCTACTCAAGACCTGCGAACAACCTATTTTCTTTCTTAACGTGCTGATTGGTGGCAAAACCCTTTTTTAATATGGGGGCCGTCGAACAACCCCGGCACACGAGTTTAGAGAAGGTTATACCCTAACCACAACTAATGTTCGAGCATATACCTACTGACCAATCACACGCGGGGGGGGAACAACAGTCGGGGCGCAAAAAAAGGTTATAGACCCATTTTTTTTGTCTGGCCGCTTTTTCCCACACGGGGAAAGGGTCCCCCGAAATATGCGAAATACTTAGAAAAAAATATCGATCCCTATTTCTAAGATGGCAGGTCTGTTTGTTATTTGGATACCTTTACTTCTACACTCACTGTCCTAAAAAACACTAAACCGAAAAACATGTTTCAATGCTTTCATAAATGACCAAATCGAAACTTTAAAGGGAATTTTTAATTTCACAGTCAAAAAAATTTTTTTTGCGTCAAACGTCAAATTTATCTTTAACCTTCTTATTTTTTTTCTCATAAACGATTTAAATAAAATCTGCATTTGTATACTAAATATCCCATGTAAAAACTTAAAGTACGGAACAAAAATTTTTATTTCGTATTTAAGCACATGTTTCTTATGGTATTTCTAACAAACTTTAAACTTTATTACAATTTGGGTTTTAGGTTTTAACCAGGGTGACAATATGAGTGATGATTACAGAAAAATCTATAAGAATGAAAAAGGTGCTTTAAAAAAAAAATATAAGCTGAAAATTTGGGGGGGTTTCAGGTCCCATCTTGGGGAAATGAAAAGTAAATATTGTATTTTATTTTTTAAAAATATGTAACAACTTGTCATTAATGTGTAGTCAGGTTACAGTAACAAAATTTCCCACCATTTTTTTTCCCGCCAGGACAATTTTTTTTCACAAAAATACTAGAAATTAATTTGAAATGCACTATTTGTGGGGTTGTTAAATGCTATATAAAATATTGTATTGAGTTTACAAGGTCATTTAATGAGGACTGGACAGAGCCGTATTTGTAGCTTTTTTTTATTTACAAAAACAAATGTCAAATAACCATCTCGTTCAAGTCCATACAAATTAAATTTTTTTTTTTCACCCAAAATGAATATAAAATCCTTATTAAAATCTATTGAAAAAAATTAGACACTTCCAATATTTTTATTAAAATACCTAGAAAGCCACAAAAATGTTCTTGTTTAGTGCTCATTGAATAACTTACACCTACTACTTTGTTTTATAAATACAGATATACTTATTTGTTTTGTAGGCATTCTTGTTGAGTACAGCCTGACAATTTTAAAGCAATAAGAGCCTGTTGGTAAGTTATAAAAAAATTAACTTTAACTTTGTCTTACAAAACTGTTGGGTTGTAACTATGTTTTATATTTTGCTAGCATATTTTAAAGAATTCTTTATAAAATGGAACCATTTCGGTATAAATATTACTTTGGCATGTACCAAAAAGGAGTTTTTAATAAAACTGTTACATTTTCATAACAAATTAAATCTTTTAATATGTTCTTGTTGAATTACTTACCTGAAAAGTTTCTAGAGAATGGGACCACAATGGGTGCTGATCTCGGGGTATAGCGAAATGAGTGTGCTCAGCCCTCAGATAGCAGATTAATGTTAACAGCTTTTTTTAAAAAAATTTCTGCATTATAAATTTTATTGCAATACAAAAATAAAATATAAATTTAACTACGTTTATAATAAAAACTAACTGTGAATTATAAAAGACTAAAATACAGTACATTAGAAAACATATCATGATAATCATGAAAAAATATTTGTAATATATAATATTAAGCTAAAAGATTACATTGGATAAACAAATTAAGCACTATGTACATGTAACTAAAATGTTATCCACATTGGCCATGACACGTTCCTTTTGTTCTTTCAAATTTTACAAACCAAAGAAATGTGAGCCCTGACTATAGTACAACTGTATATTGTAATAAGTACATTTCTAGGATGTTTTTCCCTATTATTATTACTTTCAGAATTTAACAACACAAAAAATAAATCAATAAAATAAAAGAAAAAGGAAACAAAAATATTGAATTGATGATAATATTTCATTTATGCCAAGATAAAAAAAAGAGTAAATTAAAAGAAAATCGTTTATCTTTATTCCTTAGTAATAGGGTTAATATTTTTTTTTACCGAAAGATATAGCGCTTTCTCTTCTATTTTGTAATTTAGCTGAAGTAATCCATAAAATCTACCTTATTTTAAAATTAAGATTTTCTAACTTATTTTTTTTTTAGTGAATAATGATTGACATCTTGAGCGTAAGGACAAGGAACCAAATAATAAATAACCATTTCAGATGAACTTGTAATTTAAGTTTTTTTGTATATGTATGTGTTTTTTGGACCTTAAATTGGATAGGTTATATTTATAAACATTTTAAATTTCTTGCCAACTAGTAAGAACACTAAAGTTTATTTCAGCTAAGATTTGAATTTAAAACCGTTATAATTAATCATGGCGGACTATGATGTGTCATTATCTAGTTACTAGATATTTTCTTTGTTCAGGGTCGGATTAAGGTTTCGTTACAATATCTTGTCGTCCACATTTTTTATTACATAGTCGACATTATGTTGTTCTTTGCTTAAAATAAAAATGGTGTTACACCAATTATTATGAATAAAATTGTTTTGACTCTGCGGCAAAAGGGTATAGCTTTTCCGCCTTCTTATAGTCTTAAGTTATTATTAGGAATTTGGGTAGCCTAAACCTCAGAAACAGATTTAAGGCACCAACCCAAGCACAGTTTCACCTGTAAATAAGGACATTAAAGAAAAGTGTGCCTGGGTAGGTGGGGTAAAATTAAATAAAAATTTGTGACTAAGTATAATATGGTTTTTTTTTATCAAAGATAGACAAAGACAAAAGTTTATTAATGTTAGACACACAATCGGGCACACACATCCAAAGGTTTAGTACAATTTGCAAATATAATAAATAATAACAATTCATAATAAATTATTTAAAAATTAAAATTTTTAAAACTGCAGTCAACAAAAGGGAAAGTTAAAAACAGGACCCCAACATAGGCAATCATGTCACTAAAACTGTTTTTGTAATATTCCTCTAGTGATTAGAAGCATTTCGAAAGCAAATTTTTTTTTACTACAAATTTAATTTTTTGGACGGTAGCTGAGTTATAGAAAGTGGCAAGAAATTAAATAATTTAGGACCATAGTATGATATGCCTGTCCTAATTTATTTATTCTGTGATACCTATTTGGAATATATGTTTTCCTATTTCTCGTTGGAAAGGATGCGTGCCTTATGTTTTTTTAGTTTGTGTTATTGTCTTCAGCCCTGTAGTCCCTTTATGACCCGTATAGCTCTTCGCTGTAAACTAAAAATACGCTTACATTTCGTATTATGAGTATAATTTACCTGAAGAGGGCTTAAATTACAGTGTTCTACAAAATAGTTATAAATATTTTTACAAATTCTTGGGCCACTTTGTTACGATGTAAAATATTATATGATGATTACTAAAAAATACCCATATTAATGTTTAAACTACAGAACAGTATCTTTAATATAACACTCAAGCAGCAAATGGTTTGCTATGTTTTTAAAAATCATAATTATAAACATAGTGATTGATCTAGATCTAGCAGTAGTAAAAAATAAAACAGTATCTTTAATATAACACTCAAACAGCAAATGGGTTGTTAATTTTAAAAATCCCTAATTATAAACATAGTGATTGATCTAGCAGTACTCTAACTTCCATTGTACTGCAGCTCATAAATATAAATTTAGAATCTTATTTAAAATTACCAATTTTCCATCAACACTCCTTTGAGTACAGGGGATACAGTAATCATGATCATTCATTACTGATTCCTAAAAATATAAAGAATAAAATTAATAAAACTGTTTCTGCATGTTGATAAATTACTTACTTTTTCAGAAATAAATAATTTCTGTTAAATAAAATAAAGTTCAATACCATGTATAATGTTCAACACTATATATAAATAATCAAGAAATGCTAAATAACACGCAAACTATCAAAAAGCACTGAAACAGGCTAAATAATCCAAAGAATAAAGCAAAATTAGCTGTTAACACGTCAACATCTGAAACAGAAAATAAAAATCTAACAATCCGGCCCCGTTTAAGTGAACAGTACAAGTAAACTAACTAAGGGTTTATATCGTTCTTTAACAGTTCACGTGTATTAAAAAAGAGGCAGATATAATCGTGTTTTAGATTATATATTTTTTTAAATTTGGTTCTTTTCTGGTCTGGTAACTTTTATATTTGAGAACCTAAAAAACGGTTGGCATTTATGACAAGTAATAAATTCAAATCAGCTGAAATAAACTATAACAAAGTCGTTTCTGCAGATATTTCATGGTTGCATCTTGCAACATGGTGGCATCGCAGCACGGTTTACTTAAGAACAAATATTTAGAAATTTACTAACAAGTTAAAACAGTGTATCTTAGTATTTTTAAACTTTAGATTTGCCTCTTTTCAACAATAAAATATGAACATTTCTACAGTCTACTCAAAACAAATCACATAACTGTGTTCCAGTAAAATAGTTAGGTCACATGTGTTAATTCCTTTATTTGTTATCTTTTACAAACATGTCATTAAACTTTAATTTAACTTGTTTTCAACCTTATCAATTGACGCCCCACAAAAAATTTTTGCAATAAAAGAACCCTATCAAAACATAAACCAAAAAAAAAAAAGTCATGATCATGCAGGAATGTGAAGTTAATATTTTTGTGTAATTATTACTAAAAGAACCACTAACAGAGACTTTTTATTGGACACTACATATTTTTTTTTTTTTTTTTTTGGTTTAAGCTCGATAGAGTTTTTATTGCAAAAAATATTTGTAAGGCGTAAACTAATAAAAATATTAGGATGACGACAAATTAAAATTATAAAAAAAAAATTTTTTAATTTTAAATTATTTTTGTATGAAAATAAATTTTATATATACATATATATATATATATATATATATATATATATATATATATATATATATATATATATATATATATATATATATATATATATATATATATATATATATATATATATATATATATATATATATATATATATATATATATATATATATATATATATATATATATATATATATATATATATATATATATATATATATATATATATATATATATTGCTCTAACAAGCGACTTTTGCTGATTTATCTATAAAAGATCCAATTTGGAAATATCGAAATACAAAAAATTAAATCGAAAAGATAGTTTAAAATTGATTTTTATCCATATACTACACATTATTTAAAAATTAAACACCAAAAAAAAAAATGAGACCTTATAAGTCAAAATTAATCGAATACTTATTGAAATAGGGGAATAGGAGACCCCACATATGAAAAAAGCATTCCAGGTAAGTGGTACGTTTGATCCTGTTTTTCAAGCTTATGTATCCACCTAGCTGATTGCCCTCTGAATGTAGACTCCTTAGGGGATAAATAATAAGTGATCAAAAGGGCGGATATATCAGTTCTCGAAAAATTGTTTTAATTTCATATTCAAACCCAGTTTCACTTTGTTCCAATTTACTGTATAAATTATGAGCTGCTTGAGCTTTACCTTTTTTTCGGTAATTAAATAATTGTTGAAACCAGTGTTGTAACCACAAACAAGAGGAATTCAAATGAAGCGATTTAAATTATTTTATCTATTTTCTGTTAAAAGGATTTCTGTATATTAATCAAAATAGCAAGAATTTGCATTTGTTCTTGCAACCATGCTTTAGAAAGTGTATGTTATTTTTGGTATTTATTTTTATTACCACTGGGGATGCATTAAAGATATTAAAATACAAACATGAGAAATATGTAAAGTTTATTAAAAAAAAAGAGAAATACAAAACATGAAAACTGTATACAAATAGAACAACAACAAAATAAAATCTTTAAGATGAACATAAAATAACTTACTATTTTTTAAATCAACCGACAAAATTAACAAAATATCACAGAAAGTAGTGTTTGTGGATAAATATATTACTTCAGCAATAAAAATAATAATATAATTATGGGTGTGATAGAGATCGAACGCTGTTAGAACAACACCGATACGTCACGGTCTTATATGGCAAACTGATATGAGACCGTGACGTATCGGTGTTGTTCTAACAGCGTTCGATCTCTAAGAAGTTTAAACAAGTTAGAATGATAGAAACATAAAAGTTCCCTTAAAAAAGTGGTAAATATCCTATATTCATAAATGTTAGACATTATTTATCAACAGGATTCTTAAATTTTAGTATTTTGTGTGACTGGGCAGTTAAATAATAATATAGTTTTACGTACAGCGTAGAAAGAAATTAAATACCGTTTAGAAATGCAAAAAATCGGAGATTTTTTAATAACACTTAAAAATTTAGAATAAAAAGAAAGGTCTCAAAAATAAAAATCATCTTTAAAAAAATAGTTTTAGAATTTTTTCTGCTGCTTGCCGTCATTAGCCAATTTTTTGAACAGAAAACCAGTTTTTTAATGTATTTTTAAAAACAAGTTGTTGATAAATACTTTTTATATAAAAAGTAGGAATATACATGTAAAAGTTTTTGCTACCCGTAGAAAGCTTATAAAAATTAAGAAATCAAAAAGCAGGTAATTTAGCTCTATGTAAAATAGTTAAATTTAGACATATAAAACCCTAAAAAAAGCATACTTTTTTAAAATTTAAATATTTAATAAAAGTTATATTTAAAATAATGTAAATTTTTGGATCGTGTTTTAAAAATATATTGCTTAGTAGTTTCATTTTAATTTTCTTTAAAAAAAGATCCTGCAGCTTTTGTATTTAACGTTTGTTTAAAGCCAGTGGCGTGTATTGACTTTAATAAAGTGAAAGGGCCAATTGTTTAAACTTTAATGAAATATTAATGATAAAAAATTATATTATCTTCCAAAATTTTTTAATGTGTTTATGCATAAGCCACTGTTTACATCTTGTTAAACAAATAAGAAAAAAATGGTTCTTTTACAAATTTTTGTAAGCATATGATTAAGGCATAAAATGTTTCCTTGTTGCGGTCTAACAATCCATCTATACTTTATTATGTTGGAGATGCTACCCATAAACTTAAACCTGTAGATGAAAATGACAATAAAAAATTATTTACCAAGAAAAAAAATGTTCCTAAAACCACTGTAGAAATTAATTACTTATCCACAAACCAGCAGAACGCACAGTACAATGTAAATAAAAATAGTTAGTTAAACTTTTGAACTGAGTACTTGGGACTTGGAGAAATCTTTTGAGACTGAGTACATTTGCTGAAAAAGAGTTTCCTGGTAACGTTCTTCAACTTCTTTTATAGCTTGGAGTCTTTGTTCAGCTTGTTCTCGTAAGAGTTCAAACATTATTTTGTCGGATCTTATATATTTTTCAAAATAAAATTTCGGTAGTCTGTATACTTTGGTTGCCTCCACAGCAATTATAGTGGCAGTACTCTTTATACCCTTTAGCACCAACGACATTTCACCAAAAAACGCACCATCTTGCAGATGACAAACTTCTTTTCCAGAATGGCTGTATACAGCTACAGTACCAGAAGCTAGTAAATAAAGAGAGTCTCCCACGTTTCCAGCATAAATAATAACATCGTTGGGTGAGTAAATTTCAGTGATAAAATGTTGGGCAATATCTTGAATTCTATCCTCGCTCAGTTCAGCAAATATATGTATATTACTTTCTCTTAGGGACTTACACATGTTGACTCTTACTTTAGCTCCCAAACTCTCTGGTAGTAAATTTTGAATTTTATCTTTGTTAAAAAATTTCTTACGATAGTAAAATTTGTAATAATCTATAACTCGTTTTTTGAGGTTTAAAGGCAAGTCCTTAATATCCATCCAATTTTTTAATTGAGCGATAATTTCTGCAAACCTAATTTCTTGCAGCTCACTTGTTAAGAGTACATTGAGAAGGACTACCCAGGCCGTTAAGTGCATAAATTTACCTAATACATAATTGATAATGCTAGTAATGGATTCTTCCCAAGTTATATAGTCTTTGAACTCATCAATAGTAATACCAAACGTTTGAGCTGAAGATTTAAAGAAAGAAAGTCCATATTGCAAAGTAAGTCGCTTGTCAAGTAAATTATTATACAAAATCCAGGAGTTCGGGTTAAATTCTCCGGTAGCAATTTTTCTATGCCTTGGGACAGCAAATGTTATACAGGTCATCAAATGAGTAGACATTGCAACAAAATATGACAGTTTTGCTATGGTTCTGGCAGCCATTGACTTAATTTGTAAGTACTCCATATTCTTTTCGAGTAAGTTATATAATTTAAAGCATAGTAAAATTTTAAATAGTCCAAGCAAATTAAAGATGTGCCATAATGAGAATGAACACTGCCGTGAATTGGTACAAATTAATAACTTTGGAAACGATGATATTATATCAGCCCAAAAGAAAAGCTTCTTAATCTGTAGAAAAGGATTTGCCTAAATTCTATTAACACTATGTGTTGTGTGTGTCTTGATATTAATTCTCCTCGAAAGCTCGAAAGTATGATGTTTCCCAAACAAAGCAAATCAATAGTACTCATAATATAAACGAACGTTCCATAGTGTCCTGCGTAATATTTGTTTCTCCTTATAAAAGAAGCATCAACAGTTTTAAAAAATATTGCAAATATATAAAGACAAAACATATATAAATCATATATTCCATTTAGCTTACTTAGTGGATGAATAATGAAAAAATTTCCAGAGTTGTAGTGTCTCTTTTTCTCATTCTGTATAGCATACTCACTTTTAAAGTAAGAAATACATAATGGATTAGTTTCAGATATCATTGTCAAAGAAAACCAAAATCTCTTTAATTTGTACCATATAGTCTCCTTGTCAATTCTTGGTGGAAAATCTGAAGAATCGTCACTCAGACACTTGTGGTTTATACGTGTATAGATTTTATCCATTTAAGTAAGATATTTATTTTTGACTTCTACTGTCACTCTAAGACGTTTAGGTAACAAACTTAAATTACCTGTTTAAAATTTAATAAACCTTAAATAATTATGTGAGATTTTTAAGGTAGCGTTGACGTACACCACTGCCATTACTTGCACCAGAGCGTGCTTTGGCCAGTTTGCCAGCCAAGACACAAACTAAATAGCTAAATATGTAGCACGTTTAAAAACTGTAGTAAAGCATTAACCAATGTAAAAACTTTTTTAAAAACATGAGAGTTGTTTAGAGATATGTTCTATATTGTTTATTACAAACTGGCCATAATTAAGTAATATTTTTAGAATAAAACTTTAAAATATTTTGCACAGCATTATCATTATAAAACGTTAGAGTGGTGAAGATAACAGATGAGTTTTTTTTTTTTATAAACATAACAAAAACTGCTTAGCCATAAATACACAAGATCCCACTATTAATTCATATTTAAAACATAAACAAACTTACAAAATCCTTTTTAAAGGTTAAGTAAAAAAGACTTACAATTTAATAAAAACTAATTGCGATCTTCGTTTTTATTTTTTTACTAGTTTGTTTCAAAAGTAGGAAAAATTCTAAAAATACATTCTCATTCAAACTTTTTGCGCTTTATGTATTGGTGAAGTCAACTTTTTTTACGACGTTTTGTTTTTGTTAAATCATCATCAACTTTATTTTTTTAAATACAGACCTGAGTTTTTTATTTAATTTTTTTGAACCCCTTATCATCCCAATTACAAAAATGCATAACACTTAATATTTATTTAACAAATATGGAACGCCCCTAGAAGAAACGATGTGCGTTCCTTGTCTAACTCATTGTCTCTTAAGGAAAATATGTTTATTTAACAAAAGAACATCAAGTGTTATACATCATTGTAATTGGGATTAAAACTGCTTTAAAAAAATGTAATAAACAGTTGAGGGCCGTATTTAAAAAAATAAAGTTGATAATGGTTTAGCGAAATAGAAACGCCGTGAAAAAATTTTTGACTTCGCCAATGGATGAAGCGCAAAAAGTTCCAAAAAGAATGTATTTTTAGATTTTTTTAAATTTATGAAATAAACACGTAAAAATAAAACGAAAATCGGAAATTTCAGTTTTCCGGCCATATTAAAGTACAAAATAGAACTTCAATTTTACAAC